>CAUYRT010064260.1:0-36440 GCA_963574885.1 Lepilemur ruficaudatus
ATACCAGATTTTAACAATCCACTCATGAATTGACGGGCACTTGGGTTGTTTCCATGACCTAGCAATAGTGAATTGTGCTGCCATAAACATTCAGGTGCAGATGTCTTTATCATAGAATGTCTTGTGCTCTTTTGGGTAGATGTCTAATAATGCTATTGCTGGATCGAATGGTAATTCTAATTTTAGTTCTTTGAGGAATCTCCAAATTCTTTTCCACAAAGGTTGCACCAATTTGCAGTCCCAGCAACAGTGTAAGAGTGTCCCTATCTCTCCACATCCTTGCCAGCATTTGTTGTTTTGGGATTTTTTGATAGAGGCCAGTCTCACTGGGGTTAGGTGGCATCTCATTGTGGTTTTGATTTGCATTTCTCTAATGATTAGAGATGATGAACATTTTTTATATATTTTTTTGCCATTATTCTGTCTTCTTTGGAAAAGTTTCTGTTCATCTCCTTTGCCCATTTATAAATGGATTGGTAGAATCAATATTGTGAAAATGTCTATATTACCTAAAGTGATCTGCAGAATAAATGCAATCCCCATCAAAGTACCATCTTCATTCTTTACAGAACTAGAAAAAATAATTCTTAACTTTGTATGGAACCAGAAACCTCATATAGCCAAAGCAATCTTAAGCAAAAAGAACAAACTAGGAGTCATCAGTCTTTCAGACTTCCAGTTGTACTATAAAGCAACAATAATCAAATCAGTTTGGTATTGGCACAAGAACAGAAGCATTGATCTTTGGAACGGGACTGAGAATCCAGAGATGAAACCATCTGCATATGGTAACCTAATCTTTGGTAAAACCGGACAAAAATATACATTGGGGAAAAAAATCTCTTTTCAATAAATGGTGCTGGGAAAAATGGATAGCTTCATGCAGAAAAATGAAACTGGATCCCTATCTCTCACCTCTCACGAAAATACAATCAAGATGGTTAACAGACCTAAACCTAAGGCAGGAAACCTTAAGAATCCTAGAAGAGGATGTTGGGAAGACACCCTCAGACATCGGTCTAGGCAAAGAATTCTTGAAGAAGACACCCAAAGCAATCAATGCAGCTATAAAAATAAACATATGGGACCTGGTCAAATTAAAAGGCTTCTGCACAGCTAAAGAAACTATCACTAGAGCAAATAGACTACCCACAGAATGGGAGAAAATATTTCCTCTTTACACCTCTGACAAAGGTCTGATAACAAGAATCTACCTAGAACTCAAAAGAATTAACAAGAAAAAGACCTTGGCATTTTTATTGGAATGTTTATTCCACTTATATTTAATAAAATTATTGAAGTACTTTAATTTGGCATTTGTTTTGTATTTATACATTTTTTCATTGTTACTTTTTGCTTGCCTTCTTTTAAATGAATCAATTATTTTTTTATTGATTTTCCTCTTCTTTTGGTTTATTTCCTTGGAGTAAAAAATTGATACACTCTTTAAAAATGAATTTAAATGGAATCTGTTTCAAATTTTGTGACACACAAAAGATCCAAGGGCTTAGCAGAATGAACATCATGTGTGGGTACTCTTTTGAATATTATTTAATGTTTAGGTGTCTATGCCTAACAAAATTTGTGTCATAAATAGACAAAATCCTATTCTCACTGAGCTTACTTGCTAAAAGAAAGCAAAAGAGAATTTTTTCAAGGAGTAAAATAATTTTCAAGTCTTCCCCAAAGAAAGGTTTTTCTTACTTCTGTTATCTCTTTTTTGAGTCTGCCACATTCACTGAAGTTTGTTGTATGTTCTTGAAGCGATTTTTAAGATAAGATAACTTATGATAACTTAAGAAGATGCATTGAAATTTATAGAACAATGAATAAAACAACACAAAGAGGAAGACCTAAAAAGTTCTCAGAGCAGGTAAAATGGACTATTAAAAATTATTAAAATTAATATTTATTTTTTAAAATTAAAAATTATTTTTAATAGTTAAATTCACTTCAAGAACAATACAACAAACTTCAAATAGTATAATTCCATTTGCCTCTCCTTTTGTCCTCTATGCTTTTGTTGTTTTATATTTTCTTTCTACATATGCTATGAAATTCACAGTGCATTGTTTTGATTTTTGCTTAGTCAATGTTTAATATATATGACATGTTTTTTAAAAAGGTGCTTGATATTTACCGACATATATACACTTTGTATTGTTACTTTAGCCTTTCCCTAGAACTAGTATTATCACATTATTTTACTTCAACCTGATAATCATATCTTAGAATTTCTTTAGGTGCTAGTGTGTTCAAGATGAATTATTTGAACTTTTACCTTTCTGAAAATGTCTTTCCTTTGCCTTTACTTCTTAAGCTTGTATTCACTGATGATCGATTCTAGGTTAACGGAGTTTTTTTCTCCCAGTGCTTTAAAGATGTTTTCCCATTGACCTCTATCCTCCATTATTTATGTTGAAAAGGCAACTGCCATTTGTATCCCTGTTCCCATGTCTACAATGTTCCTGTTTTCTCTGGCTTCTCATAAGAGTTGCTGTTTACCACTCATTTTCAGTAGTTTCTCCTTTGAAGAAAATCTTGCCCATGTCAATAAGGATAAGAAAGAAATAATAAGATTGGATTATAGTAATAAACTGTCATTCCTTAAATTCTCCCGATGACAATGAGGACCTGGAACCTATAAGACGACATGGTCTTCTGTGGACAATTAGTCTTTTTTCTTGTATAAAGGCCCCTCTCTATGAGAGTAGAATGCTCTATCTAAGAGCAATTGCCTTGTGACCACCCTACCCAGTAGATTTTGCTCACCCTAACCCTCACACACACACACACACACACACACACACACACACACACACACACATTTCTGCCCTCGTTCTGGCTACAGGAGAGATCCCTTCTTGCGCTCTTTAATCATGGTTCTGCATTGAGAAGGCAAAAGTCTAGACATTAATCTGCAGAATACACCAACACAGGGTTATTTCTACCAGAAAACCAATCACAGATCACACTCAGAACCCAGTAGAGAAAAAGCTGATACAGTGGATTTTAAAAAACAATTTGTGGAAATACCTCTTTTGATGTGCCCACTCTTTCTAACTTGGCACTTATTTTAAAATAACATAGAAAACAAGGCCGGGCGCGGTGGCTCACACTTGTAATCCTAGCACTCTGGGAGGCTGAGGCGGGCAGATCACTCAAGGTCAGAAGTTCAAAACCAGCCTGAGCAAGAGTGAGACACCATCTCTACTATAAATAGAAAGAAATTAATTGGCCAACTAAAAAAATATATATAAAAATTAGCTGGGCATGGTGGCACATGCCTGTAGTCCCAGCTACTTGGGAGGCTGAGGCAGAAGGAATGCTTGAGCCCAGGAGTTTGAGATTGCTGTGACCTAGACTGATGCCAGGCACTTTAGCCTGGGCAACGGAGTGAGACTCTGTCTCAAAAATAAATAAATAAATAAATAAATAAATAAATAAATAAATAAAATAATAAAACAATAAAAAATAACATAGAAAACAACTTCACTCCCACTGTAAACTCACACTTACCTTAGTAGCACTAACTCCATGACTTGTGACACCTCTGGAAAGGCTCCAAATAGCATCAAGTTCATGGCTGCTTTTCAGCACTGCTGCAACCATCTGCCTGCTAGTATCAAGGGAAACAGTCTACCTAGAGGTGCCTGAGGCCTTATACTTAGAATTCCAGAACTAAATACTCATTTTGCCTTTCATGTTCCTTTATGAACATTATAGTGCTTAACATGTTGAACTCTGATATGAGGGAAGTTAAAAATAGAATCTTCTTAGTGAAACACATGTAAGGACCAAAAAAAAAAAAAAAGAAAACTTAAGCACAAGAAACAAAAAATTATACAATGGCAGGTTGATATTTTGATTCTAAGGGCCAGAAGGCCATCCACATTCTAATTGACATACTCTCACATTAGATGTCTTTGCTGAATTATATAAGTACATTAATTCACCACTTCATCTTAAAATGAGTTTATTTTTGGTGAAAGATTCATGAAGGGATTAAATAGAAGTGACAACACAAAACTGAGCAAAGCTCACAATCCCAATAGCAAAGCTCAAAACTAGGCCAAAGGGGAATTTCATGTGGTCATTTCCATCTAAAGGCTCCCATAATTGACAAGATTTTTTTTTATTTCAGAAAATTATGAGAGTACAGACATTTTGGTTACATTATATATCTTTGCCTCTCCCTAGCAAGGGTTAGAGGTATGCCCCTCCCCCCACAATGCTTACCGCATCCCTCAGTTGTGAGTCTACCTGCCCAAATACCTAATCCCTGGAGAACATCACCACCATTTGAGCACCTTAGAGTTAATCAGTCAGTACCAATTTGATGGTGAGTACATGTATACATTCATCAAGAAGGGTTAATTAGACCAATAAAGAGTTGTTGTGAGTCGCCATGTATTCACAACTCTTTATTGGTCTAATTAACCCTTCCTGATGAATGTATACATATGTTTTCATCCTGGCATTCTTGGTCCCTTTACCCCACATTACTTTTCTCCATAACTCATGCTACCCTCTGTATTCTTCATACTATACATTTGTCTGTGTGTTTATTATCTGTCTCCTTTTACTAAATTCCAACAAGGCAGAGACTGTTTTGTTCACAGTGTCTATGCAAAGCCTACTGGTAGTAGGTGGTCAACATTACATTTCTTCAGTGAAGGGTTCAATGAATAATGAATGATTAAAATGGATGTGTGCTCAGCATTTATTCAGAAAGAAACATGAAGAAGAGTCATTTCTTGCCCACAAATACAACAGCAGGCATGGAATGTTACCGTCAAGGAAACATAAAAAATAATGTGAAGTAGGCAGAAAAATAAACTTAGGTAAATTGAAATTTAATTATTATTATTTTGTTTGTTTGTTTTGCTGGTCAAGTGAAGCAGAGCAGTGGGAGTGGAGAAGGAACAAAGGAATCTGTAACTGGTTGTGATCAGTTAGTTGTAAACACCACTGTACTTGGACCAACCTGAAATTTAATTATTAATAAAAAGAGAAGGATAAAAAGTTGAGTGATTTTTATTCTAAAAGTAAGGAAAATAGATCCTCAGATTCATGAACTCTCTAATTTTGTACATTGCCAAGTTCAACATGTAACAAGTATAAGGAGAAATATTATCTCATGCTGGTTGGTTGAATTTATAGAAGTTAGTGAAGAGGCAACTCCATTTTTATCACACTGTGATGCAAAAGCATTTTGCATTTCCATAAATAAATGCCACTAATATGAGGCACATGATAAAGGATCCCAAGGATGCAAAATCTGTTCTGCCACAAACTGAGGGAAGACAGAATGAAGAACAAGGAAACTGATTAACCTTGACTGGTTTGTAGCCAGGATGAAATTAGACAAATGTTTGAATAAAAGCACACTCTTATCTTCATTTGCATAAGGTTACGGTCATTTCAGAATCTAGAATTTTCCAGAATAATGTTTTTCACATCTACCTTTTCTCATTTTCTGGGAACTGTGTTTGAACTTTTTCCACAGAAGTCTCATTTTCTACACAGTGTATCATTTTTTGTGAGAAAGCGTACAGAAACAAAGACTTGAAGTAGGCACTTGCCTAAGTTTACAGTGGGAGGTTCAGATACATGTTTGCAAAACGATATTTTATATTCCCAAAGACAAGGCAAATCTGAGTCTGGAAGAAGAAGGACTACTCACCCTAGAGAGGAGGGATCAAACATGCAATTCCTGACTGTGGGAGGAAGGGAAGGACTATTTCTTGCATAGATCCAGGAGCAGAGTGAAAAGGACTCATGACTAAAACCATGAAATTCCAGGAAGTTGAATCAAATAGTTAAAATACCTGAATTCATACTTGGATGAGGGGGTGTCCCTGGATTCTGGCATGATAGTGATAGGAAAATTTAAATGAGAGAACTCTAAAGAGGAGAGAAAGAATGAACATTTCCACTCGTGTATTGACTTGCCCAGAACACTTTTCCTGTAAGAACTTGGAGGATTCAACAGATATTTACCAGGCATCTATGGGATTCATGAGCCACTAGGATAAGGCAGACATTCAGACAAGGATGAGGCACCGTCCCTGACCTTGAGGAGTCTAGTAAGTCCTAGGTTGTGAAATTTGTTTTAATAAAAACAATTTCAGCTCAGAAGTTAATGTCAGAGGACTCACAGTAAAGAAAGAATTTGTCTAGCTCATGGGCTACTTAATGTCTCAGAACAAAATAAAATGAAAGCCAAGCCTCACAGACATTGTTGTTGATCATGGCATAGTCCTTGTAATATACTTTCTGTTACTTTTCCTGCCTCAGGTAATCTGAATTATAAAAGCAGGGATAGCTTGGTGGCAGGCGAGATCGTCATCTATTAATAATATTAATAAACAGTGCTATTTTTCTAGACACAGGGAAATAGAAAATGGCATTACAGGAGACACTCTTTTAGGATGTGAAGAGCATATATTTAACAGAAAGTAATATGAAGCTTTGGAAAAGACCAGATTTTCTAAGAAACAGTACTAGAGATATACATACTAATTAGATTTTTTATGGAAAGAAATAACGATGAATAAAAGAACCCCTATGTCCTAAAAACAGATGAGGACAAGACAGAAACCAAAGCTTACACCTGGAACTGTATATAAAGACATGATGCTATTACAGAACTTTATATTTCCACTCAGGACTTAAATTTAAGTCTGATTGTCACATGCTGTGGGAACTATAGACTAAGCCAAAAATCCAGTCATGATCTTCAAGAAAATTCTACTTCTATCATTTATATATCGAACAGATACATGTTAAAGCAACACACTTTGCAATAAGAGGGAAAATATTCGAGTGATGAGGATAAAATAGAATTTCTACCATAGATTTTAAAAAGCTATTTGAGTTGATGTAGTGTTTTATTTTTCAAATATTTCTACGTTTAATAACTCATTTGATAGAGGACAGAGTAGTATAGTAGAAATGAGTACAGCTTTGAATCCCAGCTCTGTTACTTACTAGCTCTGTGGGCCTTGCTAAAATTATTTAAGGCCTTCTGAACATTATTGTCTTCCTCTTTAAAGTGGGAGTATAACCTTGAGTACAGTATTATAATGAGAATTTCACGGGATAATTTATGTTAAGTGCTTAGTTCAGAGCATGATATTAAGTCTTAAATAAGAGAGATGCCATCCTCATCATCATCCTCATCACCACATCATAATCATCTTATTCGTCATCACCTCTATCCTCATCATTATTGGAGTGTTATGAGGATTATAAAATAGATTAAAAAAAAATAACATCCCTGGCATCTGGTGGTGCATCAAAAATAGAAACAATTCTATCTGCACAATACATATCTTTATTTGTGATCAATAACATCCAATGGATAGATATCCTTATCTATAGTTTACAAATGGGAAAACTAAGGAAAGTCAAATGATTTGCCAAATGTCACAAATAATTAACTCAGACATTGTGCAAATGGCTCACTGTCATTGTTAGGAGTGTGCGCTGTAGAGCCAGATTGACCGGGTTTAACCACTGACCCAATCACTTTGTGACTTTGAAAAAGTTACTTATCTTTCTGTGCTTCAATTTTAATCATCTAAAGTGAGATTAATATTAATGCCTACCTGTTAGCATTATTACACAGCAATAGTGCATCCCTATATACACAATACACAATACGCATACACAATACATATGCAATAATCCCTGATTATTGTGGAAGGGACATTCGCTGTTCACCAAATATCCATGTGCTTCCCCAAATTTCACAGAGCCTTTGTTGTTGGGCCATGTGACCAGGTCTGGCCAATGGGTTGTATGACCATAGTCACTTCTGGTCTAAAGTATTTAAGAGCTGGTGGGTGACTTTCCACTTCTTTCTTCCCTTACTGCAATGACAGGGACATCACATGTTCATATGTCAGTTTCACAGATCAAAACAGCCTGGATCACTGAGTCTGTGCATGATAGACAGCTTTCTTTAGAATGTTATCATACCTGACCTGCATTAGAATTCCTCTGGGTGAGAAATAAACCTTAGTTGTATAAACTCACTAACATTTTTGGTTTCCTTTTTTATGGCAGCATAACCAAGCCTATCTTGACTATGCAATCATAATAGTTCCATCTATGGTGTGTGTATTGGGAGCTCAAAATAATGAGAGGAATATCTTTGAATGAATTACAGTCCTAAGGCTATTGACAAGATCAGTAAAAGTTATATTTCCTTTTATGATTCTTCATCTTTGACGCTGGCCCAAATTCCTCCCAGTAGTGGCCCACTGAAATTGCTGGCTGTACGACCAGATGCAGTTAGTAACATGGCATCAGTAAATTTTTTAAGAGCCAAATTTCCCTAATCATTCCCTTACCCAGAAAGCAAGGATTAAAGACTCCCTAAGATCTCTCAACAGCCAAAAGCCAGTGGCTCCGTTTGGGAGAATGGAAAGGAAATCTATGTATGAATTAGACATGGTTATTCAATTCTATAAAATGGTCCTTGATTAGTTTCAGGACTCAAGTAATTATGAGATGCCTTGTACACAGTAGTACTCAATAAATGTTTGATGGTGACAGCTCTGATGCTGAGGGAACATGATCCAAAACCACTCAGGAATCTTGGAAATACCAGAGCCGCTGAGAAAATGAGAATAAAAGCAATTAATTGAAATGGTTATTTGACATTAGAACATTCATTGTGTCATTTATTAGGATTTAAAGCTCTCTATGACTCTTTGGCTTTAATCTAGGTTTTCCAATATGACAAGAAATCTCCTGTTTATCAAGGGACCAAGTTAATACACAGACTAGGACTCAGGGAGCCCAGAGGACATTACATTATGATTTTCAGGGAACTCAGAATGCAAATTTCTAACTGCCTTTCTTGAATTCTGTAAAATAAAAAATTATTTGGCAATCTCCAAAAAACAACAAACTGAATAATATCTCAAAAGTTCTGGAATCTAGCATGAGTGCAAGTACATGCATAATAGAGTTTACGAGGAGTATACATCTGCGTTTTCCTGGGAGGGTATAGCTGAGTATGTGAAAACATGAATCTTCCGACAAGAAAAAACAGCTCAGTTTTAAGGGGAGAAGCTCAGGGTGATTCCTGGATGCCTCCTTTGTTTTGTACTAAAGGGTATCCCAATCACCTACCGATATATTCACCAAATATAGGAACTACAACGTTAAAGAATGAAAAAGGCACCAGGAATTTTAGAATCTGCATCAGATAAATCAGGAATACCAGTACACACGGCAAGAGCAAACAGCTGTTGTTTCCCAATGAGCAATTCTCCATTCCAGAATTGAGTAAAGAGACCCCCTCCTTGAAAAACAAAACAAAACATTAAAGTATGTGGATTAAGAAGATTCCCTTATCTACCCCCTAAAATACATTCTTAAACTGTAGTTTAGCTTCATTCGATGCAATTTCCTAAATCTTTTATGGATGATACAATTTCATTATGCAAATGGCTTTGTTGAAGTATTTATTGTGTAAACCAGCCAGAGGCTAAAATTCCCCACTGAGTCTTATTCTTTAGGTTTCCAAAGATACTCTCTTTCCTATGAAATGCCAGGCCCTGAAAGACTGTTTGGCTGTGATTTCATGAGATGGGTGCCGAATATGGAATAAATATTCAATAAGGGGTCCAGAGGGAGCCAACATAGCTCTAAACACATGTCTGTTGGTCCACAGGGCTACTCATTGTCTAACTGATCATTGAACTGAGTACCTCACTGAAGCATCTGTTCTTAGAATGACAAGTGAGTGTTTGGGGGAAATGGCCACAGCAACCATTATTTTGAATACCTTGAAGCCACCTCCACCAGGAACCTGTTAAGTTCTCTTACAGTATACTTTCCAATGGCCATATGGTGAGGGACATTACTCAGCCAACAGATGTGGCTTTATGGCTTCATTGACTGTCACTGCATGTAGACGGGCCAGGGAAACATAAGGCAAGTGGGCGCAGTTTGATATCAATATACTGATTTTTTTTTTTTGTAGTTGTTGTATATCAGCTTCTGGTGGATCTGGAGAACCTGCAGCTATATATCTGACACAGACCACATTTTATATGTTAAATACCACAAATCAGCTGTTAGGAGCCACTGATTTATTACTATTTTATACACCCTTCGCTAAACTAGCACAATGGATACATTGGCAGTCCTTTTCATTAATATCCTGTAACAGAGGATTTATGATGCTGCCGTTGACTCACAGAGATATATTTTACATCTCTGCATAGCAAGTTACAATGCTAGATAGACATAAGCTTCATGATGGGAATAATAATTATTACATTTTAGAGAAAGAGGTTTGGTTACAATTGCAATAGTATCATCAGTGCTTACTGGAAGTCAGTGATGACCTAGCTAGAGGGTTCTTAAACCTACAGAAAAATGCAAGTAAGAATGCAAGTAAGGAAAATGATGTTAGAATGTTTCCTCAACCTGATTGATACAAGCTATAAAGTCTCTGACACCAGAAACATGGTTAAGTAGGACTTTATGGGGTAAATATCTTAGAAGCCTGAATGAAGAGAATTCTTAAAGCTTTTTCCAGTTATTGCTTCTTTTTCTCGTAGCAAAATGACTTTGTAAATTTATGATTTCACAGGTACCATGTGTCATCTTTTCATTTTCTACAATATTTCATGTGTTATGAAAAATAACATGTAGGATGAGTTTTAAACTTTTTTTACTTTTAAAAATTAGGGTCTTATTTTAAAAATCTACTATTATTTCTGTGGCGATTTTCCAGGCTTGATTTGCTTTATTAGGCCAGTTCTATAGCATCACGCACCAATACAGTCCATTTAGGTGAAATGGAATCATCTACCTCATTTATATGTAACATTTAAATTTCCACTGATGATGGAAATGTTAGTTTGGCATATGGCCTTCTTAGTCATACTAGAATTGCAAAATAATGCTTAAAAGAAGATATTCTACATCTGTGGTTAAAAATAAATTCTCATGTATAGGTCTAAGTTATTATTTGGGATGTTATTATTCTGTTAGTCCTGTGGCTCTTAACATTAATCTTCACAAGTTGGAACATAACTGCTCTTTATCAATAAGAAACTGGGATATAAAGAAGTTTGGGACTTGTGAGAGCTTCTGAGCAAGTTGGACAATGGTTGAATTAAATCCTAATCCTTTTTTAGTTTCATTGGCAACACTATGTTTGATTGTCTCACAACTTCGCTACATTACTTCCACTGTTTCACAGTTGAATCTAGCTATATGAGACCATGCGGGACTTTTTTTTTTTTTTTTAAGAGATAGGGTCTCACCCTGTTGCCAGCCTGGGCTCAAGAGATCCTCCTGCCTCAGCCTCCCAAGTCGCTGGAATCACAGGCATGAGCCACCACGCCTGGCTTCCATTTGGTAATTTTCAAACAGTACTACTAATTGCAGTTAATAATTACAAATGTATCCTGTGTTTCTCAGGCCACACCGAAAATTGGGTCATCTCACTTTCATAAACTGTGGTCCCCTGGCTCCGGTCTCTTCTCCATAAGGAGCCTGCTCACTCCCCTTGATGTCTCTTCCATATCTCAGGGAGTTTCCTCAACTGGGGAGTGTCTCCTGTGGGTTTACGAATACCATTCTCAACGACTACATGACTTGCCTGATTTTCCTTCTGTCCTTCTCCAGCTCCCTTTGTTGTCATCTGTGAGGAATCCTTTGACTCCCCCAGCAACACCCTTCCCACTGCCCAATATTGCAGCTCCTGGCCCAAGCTGATGGCTATTGAAGTCATGTTCTCTCAGGTCCTTCTGTGCAAAGCTCCTCTTCGTGCCAAAGACCACATGGGTACAAGACTGCAAATGCTATTAATGATGACAATGCCCTGGAAACCTTGAAGGGCATCTCATCCAAGAAGGATGTCTCATCTCTCCCCACCACCTTTTAGTTGCACTGTGGTTTAAAACCATGGACTTTAGATGTCGAGTGACTGGGTTCAAATCTCAGTTTTCCTACTTACTTGCTGTGTGACCTTGGACAAGTTTCTTAACCTCTCTATGTTGCACTTTACTTAAAATGTCAATTAAAACAATACCAGTCTCATAAGGTTCTTGTGAAAATTTAATAATTTCAAATATGCCTGGAATCGTGCATAGCATATGGTCGATACTCTACACGTCAGCTTTCTTGGCTACTAAGCGCCAAATCAGTGCCACCTCCCATTCCCAAAATCTTAAGATGATGTTTATAGAAAAAATTCTTTCCATTTTTACTTAAAAAACTGTAATTTGAGTCTCCATCTATGAGGTCTTGATTGAAAGACCATCTGAATGAGAAGTGTCCTCCTACGTTGCTCTTAGACTACAGACTGTGACATTAGTATTGACCAAGGCTAGAGTGCCTCCTTAAGATTCTTTCTTTTCCAAAGACTACACATTTCCCCACACTAATATCTCCTCATGGGTGGAAACTCAACAGATTTAAACACACACCTGAAATGAAAGGTGAACAAGCTTAAGCTTAGGCTGGGAACCTTGGTCCGTTGGGAAAGTTTCAGAAGAATGATTCCTTTTAATTATAATACTTCTACAGAACACATTTACCCAGTGAACACTTACTCTGGGTAAAGCAAGGCCTCCTGTACTTTTAGGCACAAATTCTATATCCATAAGCTTCAAGGAATCATATGTTTCAACTAGGCAGATACAATAGAATACAAATAAATATTTTGAGAAAGGCAATTTCTTGTCACTCTTCTCTTTTGCTCATCTTCTGTAGTATTTATTTCATAATTTAGGTAAGCCAAGGTAACATCAGTCAACTAGGAAGAGCTTATGTCATAAAAATTGCATAAAGTTGTAGCAAAACTCCTTCCTGCTAGCTAGCCTAATCTACAATATTGTCCATTCAGTAAGAAAAATTGACTCTTGCACTTTCAAACAACATGTGTGAAACCCGCTATGTCCGGTATTTTCTACTGTTTCTATCCTTTTTACCAAACTCTTCAGGTCTTATTATGTAAGCTTCCTTACACTTAACTGCTCTTCATCTGGTGGCATGGTCAACAGATCTGCTATGATGCAGCTCACCAGATCAGAATGGCTCCCTTATTAGAACACTCAGTGTGCTCCAAATCTATGCTTGCTCTCCTATCCTCTTTTGAGTATATCAGTATCATCTGTGGACTTTTACCAACATCAGAATCACATGTGACAATTTGGGCCACTTGGTGCTTGAGCTTATCCCTTCAGACCTTCTGTCACTTGTCTTTGAGCCCTGGGCCTGCACCAACCTGAACAACTTGAAGGGCATCTCAGAGAGTTAACTGTTAACTGCAAATTAACTCTGCCTGCATTGTAATGGCACCGTGTCTTTGCATGCACACCTTTCTCCCTCTGCGATGCCTTCTGCCTCACCTTCACCTTCTTTTGCCTGATTTACTTCCTCTCATCCATCAGATCTCATTTTGAGCATCAGCTTTTCAGAGTCAGCCAGTCCGTGTTTTGTACTGATGCAGTGCACTGTTCAGAGTCCAGCACAGGGTACGTGACCCTGTGATAGAAACAGTTGCTTTCCTTCCTTCCCCACCAGAAGGTGAACTTCTTGAGGACAGAAACTGGGTCTTTTATACCTATATCCCCAGTGGCTTAGCTTCAGCACATAGTGGGTGCTCAATAAATATTATTTGAGCTGGTTCTTTGGCTGGTCTATGAATTAAATTGATATAAGACAGATTGACAGGAAGAAAAAAATTTAATTAGGTATCTATACATGAGAGTCCCACAGAAATATGAGACTCAAACAATTGGATGATTGAGGTTTATATGTCATCCTGAGCTATGCAGGCTTGGGCTTCTGTGGGATGAGAGGTGAATTTTGGGAGGGTGGGGAAGGAAATATATGATGAATAAAGATCTGCCCTGTTATGCAGATAAAAGCCTCTCTGGTGATAAATGTTGGGTTTTGCTAATTAGCAAATACTAAATTACATTTGAGAGAAAAGGGAATAAAAGTACGTAGAGACCTATACATGTCGGTATATATAGAAAGAAAGGATCCAAAAAAGACTTGACTTATATTTACTATTGTTATGCTTCTTTGGGTATAATTTTCACTCTCTAAGTTAATAGAAGTAAAACAAATTAGCATTAGTAGAGTAATAGAATTTTTCTCACTGTATTTTAATCCAAACAATGACCCTATAGCATAAGCATGTTTATTATATCCATTTTTCACATAGAGAAATTCAATGTTACGCAATTAAGGGGCTTGTTCAAAGCCACAAATTCATAAATGGTGGAGTCAAAATTCACACCCAGATCTTCTCAATCCAAACATCAGGTAATGTGGACTTTTTTGGTATGAGAACAGCAACAATAATATTTAGGACCAAAAATTGCTGTACCAGAGAAAATAAGATAAGTTTGTAAAATGATGCATAATAAACAGGCTTGTTCTAAAGAGCATGAACTCTGATGTCTCAATGCTCACAGTACAAATCTAGAAGCCAACATTTACTAGCTTCATGGCCTTGAGGAAGTCATTTAGCTTGTCCTAGCATCACTTTTCTCACCATTAAATTAGTAACTGTCCTGAGCAGTGTTACAAGGATTAGAAATAATGTGTGTAAAGTTCCTGGCATCTGGTAGGCACTCCAAAAACTGTTATTAGTCTTCCTATAGTCAGTGCCTTCAAAAAATTAGAGCTCATGTACAGCTTTGCACTACATGAGATTAGGAACATAGAGGTAGAAGCTCATTAATCCTGAATATTACATAAAAGTGTATGAGAAATGTTCATGTAAATTAAGAATATTGGTTTCATTCTGTTGCATATTTTTGTCTTCCTTCTTGGGCAAAGTATATTTTACGTATTTTACATTCTCTAGTTTGTACAAATAGGAGGAAAAAAGCCCCAACTTTCAAGTATGTGAATGCTTGATGACACAACAAAGGGAACTTCCAAAGCGAATTTGTCACTGTGCATTTCCAGGTAATGTAAGCAAAGAGATAATTATTTGCCATCCTTTGAACGTGCTTTAGCAGATGAAAACACACTGTAATTTGCACAGCTATTGGAAAGCTCTTCAACATGGAACTGTGTGCGCTTAATGTTGGCAGCCCCCTACAGCAGAGACGATACCCAGTTATGTTTGAAAAATTGGCAAGTTCAGGGCAGCAAATTCCTGCATACTTGAGGCTGCCTTGTTGATCTTCTTTCAACTCCAACCCAAGTCAGACCAAGCTCCTCCATTCCAGAACAACAATGCGGCAACCAGGAATGAGTTTTTCCCCACCCTTCTTCCCCTAGTCCCTCCCTTCAGACAAATCATCCTGCCCAGATTTCAAAGAAATCCCAGAGAGGCATTCTTGCTGTTAAATCTCCAGGACTCCAGCCAGCACAAATCAAGAAAATAGTTTCCAGGTGCAGACAGCCTCCCCCTTCTCCCCCCTCACTTTAAAATCTGGTGATTGTTCCACGCTTTAATCTGGAGATGGACGATAGGGGGAACAGGAGGGTAACCTTAGGATTCGAAAGCCCATAGAAAATTATTTCACCGTTTTCATTTTAGAGGAGTCATGTCCATTCTCTAAAACATATCGCACAACCCAGCATGATTAATTCTGTCCCTTTTGATAAACCTCAAGACCCCAAATAACTAGGATACATTATCTGAACTACAGAAGGAGCCCTACAGAGTGAAGCTTTCACGACGGCAGTTCTAATCCAATGCTATTACTATCTCCCAGCCATAGCTCCTTTCACACGAAGCTGTAATTGGTGGAAAAATTGCTTACTGCTCACAATAGTCCTGGATTTGCTAAATTCAAGTAATAACAGATAATTATTGGTAAAACACTCAGGGGAAATATATTTGGGGAACTTTTCTAGACATAATATTCATAGTAGTGTGACAACAATTGGGAGTGACAATGTTTAGAGCAAGTACCAGTGGCCCTGCTCCTCTCTTTTTAATTTTAACTGCAGTAATTTCTCCTATGCCCAAATATCAGTATATTCAACATTGTTGAACACTTCTGAACCTTTGTTCGTGAGGTTTTCTATATTCCTATATGAATACATTGTCAAAATATAAAAACCTTCAGATTCTACTTTATAAATATTATTGAATCTTCTGTAGTTTTTCTATAGATCAAGTCTAAACATTTTTTAAACCAATTTATTTGTTTGCCATGTCATTATTATGTGAGCATTATCCATTGAGTGGTAAGTTTAGGACTTATAAAGAAGGGAAATGTATCCCTATGTCAGTAAACTTGGTCCACATGAAAGACATGTTTCACATATCAAGTTGAAGATTTTCTTTTTTGTTCACCCCATCAACTCCTCAAAATCATGCAGGTTATAATTTGCTTTATTTTGGAAACACAACCAATTTGTACAATTCCTCCCCACCACCTAAAGTTCCTAGTTTTACTGTTATGCTATTTTTTCCTAGGTCATTTTGTGCCTTTGTTATTATTACATTATTTTTTTGTTGCTGAGAAAACAATATGTACGCTTTCAGAACGGTATTAGTAAAATTTTCAGATTCCCAATTTGTTGAGGTGGAATTCGTTTAAATCTTTTGAAATGCATTTCTCACAGAGCCCTCTGAATTTCTATTTTACTTTGGACTTGGTGTCACAAACTGCCAGTGCTTGCCACTATTCGTTTTCTCTTCCTTTTTGGCACATAAGCAAATATATCCCCAGGCTCCTTGCAGTCAGGACACCCTGACAGAGCTGTGGCTAATAGAAATGACAGAAGTGATGTGCACAATTCCAGGCCAGATGTACAAACCTCCCCTAGCTGCAATCGTTTTTCTCTTTCTCTATTCACTACCTGAATGAAGATGTCTAGAAGAATTTGACCACCTAGGGGAGAGCAAAGCCACAAGATGGAAGGATCCTGGGTGCCGGAATGACAGAGTGGAATACCCCATATTCCATATGTCCCATATACACTGACCCATATACACTGACCTGCACAGGGATGTGTCATGAGCAGGAAATAAGCATATATTATGCTGGGCCACTGGGATCTGGGGACTGTTTGTTAGAAAGAACCCTTAACCTACCTCGACTAATATGGAAATTGGTACCCTGAACTGGGCTGCTGCAGAAATGCGAAACCTAAAAATATGTGGCAGAGTGGTTGACTGGAAGATTGCAAGGTATCATGTAAAGGCTGAAACCCTATGAAGACCTGCCATGCAGTGGTAGCACCTATGGTAACTGTGACTTGTGACCACTCTGAGGAGACCATATGCCAGCTGAGCCTGACCCTCCCAGGAAGTAGTTGGAAAGGGTCAGTGAACACGTGTTGGCTGCTCTTGGCTAATGCATTATTAGAATGAGATGAGTTTAGGTAAAAGTTTGCTGGTTTGCCAGTGAAAAGAAATTGAATCTAGAAATTGGATGTCATGAAGGAATAGAAAAGAAAATTGTTTTCTAGAATATAAACTAGAGAAAATAAGAATGAAAGAGTCTTTGATCCACTGTGGCCTGTTAGGATACAGGCTTGATGGCCTCAAGGTAGCCAAGAAATCAAGCTTGAAAATTAGGTCTGAGAATAAACTTTGGGTGTGGTTGTTGGTGAATGAAAGTGACTAATAGCAAATAGATTGATAATTCACATGTTGTCTGAAGAAATTTTATTGCCAAAGAACCCACTAACCCTGTGATAAAAGCGATTAATCTCCTAATACAGTGGTTCTAAACTGTGGACAATTTTGCCTCCCAGGGAAATATGGAAATATCAAGATATTTTTGATTGTTACAACTAGGGGAATTCTAGGGAGTAGAGACCAAAGAGGCTGCTAAATATCCTATAAAGTACAGAATGGCCCCTCATATCCAAAAATTATGCAGCCCAGGTTGAGAAAGCTTTGTCTAAAACAATATTCAGGTTCCCAAACTTCCATGAGGAGGAAATGAGTTTAGAAAGCTGAGAGTCCTACGAGGGATGTAGACCTCACGCCCACTGCAGAGTGGGTTGTAGAGATAAAACCTCCAGAGGACAGAACTAGAATGGTGTGATTCTTGATGCTGGCAACACCCTACCAGTGTATATGGAACCCACTTGTAATGAAAACCTTGCAGACTGTGGGTGGCACATCCACCATATTTGAGACTGTCGTATTGGTTTTCTTTCAACTCTCACTTGACTAGTTTGATTGGCATAGACTTAACAGCTCAAAATAATTTCCAACACACTGACATACTGCTTCCCTGTCCTCTGATACTCAGTATCGCTGATTAAATTCTGAAGCCCATCTGATTCTTGTTCCTTTGCAGGTGGCCTTATTTTCTCTCTGGAATTTTTTAGAGTCTTTCCTTTGTCCTTAGTATTTGATATTTTACGAAGGTCTGTCTAGGTCAGGCCTTTTGTTCATTTCTCTTGCTGGGCATTAGAAAGGCCCTGTTTACAAAGTTCTATAATGTTCTACTGCTCTGGGAAATTATCTTCTATTTTTTCTTTAATTATGTCTCCATTTTCTTTTTTCAAGAGCGCTTATTTTATGGAGATTGAAACTTGTGAACTGATTCTCCATAGCTCTTAACTTTCCTCACGTATCTCTTTTATACTTTTGCTCTGCATTTTAGAAAAACTAACAGGACACCAGATAGATTTCAAATTCCTTCTTTTTGTTTTTGTTTTAGGGGTGGAAACTTGCTCTGTCACCAAGGCCTGAGTGCAGTAGCATGATCATAGCTCACTGCACTCTTCAACTCCTAGGATCAAGGGATCCTACCACCTTAGCCTCCCAAGTAGCTAGGACTACAGGCATACACCATCATGCCTGGATAATTTTTTTTTATTTTTTGTGGAAACAGAGTCTTGCTAGGTTGCCCAGGCTGGTCTCAAACTCCTGACCTCAGGCAATCCTCCGACCTTGGCCTCCAAAGTGCTGGGATTACAACCGTGAGCTACCATGCCTAGCCTCAAATTCCTTCTGCTGCTGCCCTGTGCTTAACATGAGGCCTGAATTGCCAGTGCATTCTCTAGGTATTCCTGCTCCAGTGGCATTATTCTGCAGGTCCCACAGCCTGTACTAGGGTTTCTCTCTGCATTCCTGCTTCTCTTTTCCCCAAGGCAGGCTGCCAGGGTGTGGTGAGAGGGGTTCTCAATTCCCTGCTCCTGCCTCAGCATCTCTGATGATTCAGAAAATATATATATATATACACACATACATATATATATAAAATTCTGTGGACTACAAGCCTTGTTCTTATTATTAGGGTGAAAGCCACACACTGTCTTGAAACTTTCCATATCCTCAGAAGAATAGAGGTGCAACATTTCTTTTTGAATTTCTAAGAACACTGTTATTTCCTGATATTCTTTTTCCACAGCAGCCTATTTTATTTAGAGAAGTAATACATTCTTGGATCTAACTGACTTTATTACAGGTATTTGTTAAAATCTCTGATCTCTTTATTTCTGGAGTAAATTGTTCATTTGGTCCTTCTTGGTTCTTCCGTTTGAGGCTATTCACTTTTCTAAATTGTCTGATGATTTTTGGTTTTCTGTCTGTAAAAAATGAATAAAAGACTACATTGATTAATTGTATACCTCTTATGGGTTTCCTGCACTAAGATGCTACTTTTCTAAATGAAAAGGATGAGTGGACAAGATGGAACAACTGTAACCTTCACTTTAGATCCATGTCTGAGTCCTAACCTACCCATACTGCAGAAAATATTTAATCGTCTTGGGAATTCTAAGGATTATTTTTTTTGGAAGGAAGGGACCTCACGCAACTCTTGCAACTCAAAGAAGAAGCCTATTTGTTTGGCTATTCCTTAAGATAGTCTTTTAATTATTTACCTTGACTTCTGTCCCAACACTCTTGCTGTCCATACCTACCAGCTCTTGGCATGGAGCTGCTCCATCCTGGGCAGAATACCCTCCAATTCCTTCAGCATTCACCTGACTGTGTGCCAGGTTGAGGGTTATGTGATCTCAACTGTTGATCTGTATATTCCACATCAATCCACTTTCTGTCACTGAGAAATATATTAACATCTCAGTCTGCAAATATGTTCTTGTTTGTATTCTTGTCTCAACGGGCTTTGGGGATTGTTGAGTGTTAAAACTGGAGGTTCATTTCAATTGTTTGAACTGGTAGTTCAATCTCAGTCCTGATGTCTTTGTTTGTGCTACTGTAACAGAATATCTGATACTGGGTAATTTATAATGGAACAGAAATTTATTTTCTAAAGGTTCTAGAGGCTGGGAAGTCCAAGGTCAAGGTGCTGGCATCTTGCAAGAACCTTTTTGCTGCTTCCTCAAAAGGGGAAGAACACCATATCCTCACAAGGCAGAAAGTAAAAGGGCAAAGAAAGCAAAGGGTGCTGAACCTGCCCTTTTATAATGACATTAATCCCGCCATTGAGGGCAGAGTCCTTATGGCCCAATCACTCCCCAAAGGTCTCACTCCCTAACACTGCCACAACAGCAACCAAATTTCAACATGAGTTTTGAGTGGGACAAATATTTACCCTTTTTCATGGTTCTCTTTTCTCCTCTTCCTTCACGATGGCAGGCAAAAAATTCTCCACTTGCCATATGCAAAGTATCTTCTCCCTCTTCTCTTAATCCTTGGTGTCAGCTGATACCAGCCACTTAGGACTTACACACTCTACTAATTGTTTACCTGAATTTATTTTTTCCAAAACATATATTATTTTCATTCCCACCAAGTAAATGTAAGGCATTAGCTACTAAGGTAATACCCGTTCTTTCACCTCATTATATTAATATATAGTGCATAAAAATATTATTTTCACTTTATACACCCCTCAAAGTATTTCAAAGGCCACATTATTTTCATAATAATGCCATAAACTTGCCTACATAGGACTCTTCTTGCTCATGTCCCAACACTTGCCATTACTGACTCTACTCTCTTAAGGTGTTTGTATTGCAAATTGGACTCTCAGACCTTCTCCATTTCCCCTGTTTGGATGGCTATAATCATCATCTCTTTCCCCTTGGAAAATTCCACCCATCTTTAAGGCTCATTTGAAATCCCACTTTTTCCACCTGATTTCCCAAATGTCCCCCAGATTGATGTGGCACTTCACTTTCTCCACAGTACGTCCTTTAATGCAGATTGGCTGATTTACCTGGTGATATTTTGTATTACTGACTAGTCACATTTTCATGTGACTTTAGTACAGCAGAAATAACCTTGGACTTGTCATTTCAGCCTGTATATTTGATTCGGCCTAATTACTTATCCTATCTACGTACCACTTTTGCATCACTTAGCTTTTCTCAGCCTGTTTCTTCATTCATATGATGATAATTACCTATTTACTTACCCCACAGATTACAGATAATACAACCTACTTCAGAGGGTTGCTGTGAGGATTAAATAAGATAATGTGTGTTTGGCATCTAACTCAATACCTCACTCAGGGTAGATTCCTGACTAAACTGGCAAATGTTAATTCCTTGGCCCCTTATATTAGTTTCCTATGCTGTGTAATAGATCATCATAAACTTGGCAGCTTAATACAGCACACATTCAATAGCTCATTGTTTCTGTAAGTCAGAAATCTGGCCATAGTATAGTTAGTCCTCTGCTCAGGGTGTTAGCCAGAATCTGTTCTCCTCTGGAGCTCAGGGTCCTCTTCCAAGCATATACACGTTGTTGGCAGAAATCTGTTCCTTGTGGTTGTAGGAATGAGTTCCCTGTTTTCTTGTTGGCTGTCAGCAGGGAATCACTCGCAGCTCCTAGAGGCCACCCTCAGGTCCTAGCCACATGATCCACTCACAATGTGGCAGATAAGTTCTTCCCAGCCAGAAGGAGAATTCCTTTCCTATATGCTATGACAGAGTCTTATATATACCAATAAAATCAAAGGAGTGATTATTTGTAGCTGAGGGGATGATAATGGACAGATTAATGAAAGAATATTTTCATTTGTCCTTAACAGTGCTACTTTTTATGAACAAATGAATAAGTGAATGAAAGAATAAGTTCTACTCAAAATGCACCCCTATTAAGCCACTGTCTTTTCCACTGTACTGTGTAAAATTTGTGTTGGGGGGGTCATGTCAATCCATTTCCCAATGTGGGTGATGCAGTACTGGGTTGTGATACCTAACAAATGAAGGTGATAAGAATCATATTGCAAATATGCAATGTATTTCCAGCGCTGTTATTCATACAAACCAAGTGAAGTGCACCCCGAATTGTTCAAATGTAACAGATTCAAATTTTTGTGACTTAATTTTTATACAGTACCACAAAATGAAAGTTAACTGTTTTTATTTTGGTGCTGTATCATTAACCTTACTTTTTGGAAAACCTTATAATTTTATTAAAGTAATAAACCATACACATTCTTTTCTTTTCATCAGCTCTACTTTGATATTAAGTTTAATGCTTCTTTTTAATTCAAACCAACAAATACTTGTGGAGAAACTATTATGCTCACACCATTGTATTAGGTACATATAGATAAGATACGGTTTGTATAAATCAGTAATTTACATTTTAGTTGGGGAGAAAGGCATTAAGTAATTAGTTCTAATTCAAAGCACTAATTGCTCATTACAGTTTAAAAAACGTACAGATGTAGGGCTCTGACAGCCAGCGTGGTTTGGGGATGTTTAGCTCTACACAGGGAAATCTGAGTCTGCTTCGCAGGTGAAGTGGGATTTGAACTGGGCCTTTCAGGAAGATTAGGACTGTAACAGGTGGACATGGATGAAAATGGCAATGTAAGTTGTGGTAATAGCTTATATAAAGCCAGGAATAAAAAGTTTAGAATGTTCAGGGAGCTGTTATACTAAAGCATAGTTCATAATGTGCCATCAGAAGGGACAGGGCTGATTAAATGCAAGGACTAAGACTAGATATATAGGTGAAGAGAAAATCACAGCTACCTTGGACCCCAGGATGGAGAAGTTCACAGTTATTCTATAGGCGATGAAGCTCCATTGAAGATTTGTAAGTAGGAAGTGACAGGAATATTCCTCGGACTAGGAGTCCACTGGTGGAGAGAGAACGAAGACCATCGGCAGGGAGATATATTTGGAGAATGGTTTAAAACTTATTTAATAAATATTTGTTGATTGTCTAGAATCTACCAGAGGATGTGCTTGCACTAGGAATTTGAAAGAAATAGCACACCATGTCTATCCTCAAGACAACACAAACCTTGCAACCTGCCAATGGCATTCTGCAGCTTCATGGCTCAGAGCCATGTGGTATGGCCATAATGTCGAGTGGATAATAAAATGTGGTGGGAGGTAAGGCTAAAATGATTTTATTAATAACAAATTGTGAGAGGTCTTGAATGAAATGCTAGGCTCTGAAGAGTTGCTATGAGAAAAGCATTAATTTAGAAAGATGATTCTAGTTGAGAGATCACTTTGGAGGCTATGGCATATTTATAGGGGAATTTATCAGGGCCTGAATGAGGGGAGAAACATAATTTTTTTATTTCAGAATATGAAGGGGGTATAAATGTTTTTGTTACATGAATACCTTTCATGATGCCTAAATTGGGGCTTTTAGTGTGCCCATCACCCAAGTAATATTAATTGTACCCAAAAGGTAGGTTTTTACCCCTCCCCTTCTCCTCCACTCCCCTTCTTGATTTCCTATGACCTTTATGTCTCTTTGTGCGTCTGTTTGCCCATCGATTAGCTTCCAGTTATTAGAAAGTACATGTGGTGTTTGTTTTTCCATTCCTGAGACACTTCACTTAGGATAATGGTGTCCAGTTCCATCCAACTTGCCACAAAAGACATTATTTCATTCCTTTTGATGTCTGAGTTGTACTCCATGGTATATAGTTATCACATTTTGTTAATCCACTCATGGATTGATAGGTACTTAGGTTGATTCCATGTCTTTGAGGCTGTGAACTGTGCTATAGAAATAGAATACTGATGAATATGTTGTGAGAGTGGGGGCAATGGGATTGGATTAAGAGCCCAAATTCAGGTTTTAGTTTTGGAGATGATGAGGCTCTTCCTCAGGCTCTTCCTCAGACTTTGTAGATGACTGAAAATGGGAGACTTGGGAGCCGTGAGAGCTCATAGCTGCTCACCGCCATTTGCTCTGTTGAGAAGACAAAGTTGACCTTGTGGTAACACGTGGACTCTTAGGAGAACAAAAAAGATTGACTAGCTCTTTTTGAAGGACAGGAGCAATACATTACAAGGGACAAGTGAAGGTACCAATAGTGACTGGAAGCTCTATCTTTGTGGTAGTTTCTATTTGCCTATTGGCATATATATATATATATATATATACATATATATATATTTTGTGCCCTGGTATATTAAACATTTGAGGACATTCTCTGTCAGAGAGTCAAATGGCTTAGCCCTCAAATACAGGTGTAAGTCTCAGCCCTTGAGTCCTGCCATGTCACCATTTTTGGCTATGCAGGCTGCACACTGCCCAACTCCAAAGCCACCATTCACATAGATCACAATGTAAATAGTTCCCCTGAATTGTACAATATATTATATATATACAATATATTGTACCCTAATGCAGCTAATGGTGAAGTAAGTATAGAAGCCCATTTAATGGCATTCCTGTCCCAGAATGATGAGGGGCTCTTCTTGGACTCTTACTCTCTAAATAGGAGTAGAAGAGAACCTTCTCTACACCTCCTGAGGCATTAAGTCTTGCTACAAGACAGCAAGAAAATATGAAAATCTCTCTCAATTTATGGTGTATGATGCAGTGAATCCTGAGTATAGACAATGGTTTGTTTCTCTTGTCTTTCCTGTAGATAGCTTTTGGTCTCTGAAAAGAAGGTAAGCACTCTAAAATCTCTTTTTTTTTTTAACAGAAAAAAGATTATATGATTCTATCAAAAAAAAACTGTGCTATTAAAGCAAGGTGTCTTTCATCCAGCAGACTGTTCTTGGACACATGTTCTCTAGTCCTGCTACATTTCCTGAATCCCTTGTTTGTTCATTGCACTGCCCCTGCCAAACCCTAAGCTTAGTTTAATCTAACTGCTTCAGGAAGTGGCAAGGCATAGCAGAAAAAGAAAATGGGAGTTTTATGCCAGAGGAATCCTAATCTTCCTGCTTAATCGTTACATATCTTTCTAAATCTTGGTTTTACAACTGTAAATGGAATTAATAATACTTGTTTCACAAGTTCAGTGTGAGGAATAAATGAGATTACCCATGTACAATGTCTAAGAGTGAAAAATAAAAACCAGTTGACAAATGTTAGCTTCATTTCTCTAGTCCCACACATGTGCTTTTTGTATTGGTTAAGAAAACTTTGTGCAAAATCAAAATGGTAAATCATCTTGTAGATTTAAGTTAGATTGATCTGGATAATGTTATCAGGGGATGGGCAGAAGTAATGAATCACCTTTCTCTATTTTATCCTATAATCTGATTGGTTTTATTCAGTTCTAGACTCCTGAATTCTTCAAAGACATCCCTACCTACTAGAGAAATCTTGGCTAATCTTCCAGTGGCATTTCCTCTTTTTCTCCTTTACTATGTTCATTCTCAGGATAGCTAAAATTTCCCTTTCCATGTAACTCTCCTTAAAAGAATAGTCACATTGGTGAATTATTAGAAATTTTACAAAGTCTGTACACCTAGATCCCCTTGGGGTCCCTTACACTGGCAAATAGATGTGTACCTGAATCTACTCTTTGTTGAGGTCTAATTTTTATGCAATAGAATTGCACCAATTTCGAATTTTTCTTTACTTTTGGGATTTGATGCCTGGGGCTATAAAAAAAACAAGGTTCAAATTGAGCAGAGTCATGAAAATGTCTTGGGACTTTCTTGTAGAAAGCTTCAAGAAAAACAGAACTCTAATATCTCCATATGCAGGTTTAGAATAGTGCTTTATGCGTCATTATATTAATCTTTTTTGCAGGGATCTTATTATTTGGATTCTTGGTAAACCATGCTTTTCTTCAAAATATCCAGAGCAATATCTCATGATCAACTCAAAACAAGGTCTCTAGGGCAAGACACTGAGAAGCTCTAGCCATTTTCCTATACCACAATGGTTTGTGTGACTTATACATTTATTATTATGACAAATTTATTTTACATTTGCATATTAATAGTGAGGGCTCTAGGCAGTATTATCATGACTAGTGTAATAATTTTCAGGGAATATCATAGACCATTATACTAACATCCTCCGAAATCATTGTGTCCATCCTCCAAGGGACAATCCTGTGATCTAGAGATTAAGCATCTATTCCAGTGAGTAAAAGACTAGAACAGAGAGCCACTAGCTTTGCACTCTTTCTGCAATGTCATGCCCCACTTTTAGTTTTATAGTAACAAAGCCAAATCAAACTGGAAATAGGAGTTAAAGTTGACAAAAGGATCGTGCTGTTACAAACTTATAATAAATACCCAAATCAATTTCATACCTGAGATTTCTTTTTTCTCTGTCTTGTTATCTTATGTCATTTCATTGTAATGTAATCATAGCTGTAGAAACATAGCAAGTTTTCAAAAAACAATGCAGATCTTCTGTTTACAGGCAAATCTAAAAATTGGATTTAGCCTAAGCTCTTTAAATCAAACTAATTTCTTTTCTCAGGTTAATGCCCCAAGGCCTGTATATTTTACAGAGCTTACAAGATAGTGTTAGCATTGTATTTAAGATGAATGGCTAATTCAAATTCAAACAGCAACATCTATGTAAAAATTTTAGCTATGTGAAAGTGAAATTTAATTTAGTATAATGGAAATATATCATGGTCAATCTAATAATTTTGTCAAACTTTGAAATTTTCCCTTTTTTTAAAAAAACTGTACTTATGTGGAAAAAGTCCAGCAAGGAAGCTGTTAATATTTCTTCTTCTTGTAAAGTAAATGGTTGTCTTTTCTCTACCATCCAAATCAAATAAAATAGATAAAAAAATCAACTAAACCAGAAATCCACATTTGCAAAAACTTAGGCACATAAAATACACCAATTGATATGTGAGGTTTTCAAAAAAAGATATTCCCAATGTTTCTTTTTGACACTATATTTAATACGAGTTTGTAAAGGATCTATTCCCAGAGATAGGGAACTATGACAACAATCGGATTTTTTCCTGAGCATTTTTCTCATTAACGACTGAAAATCCTCACAATGATCTGATCCGATCACAAGATCAGGCTTTGAAAATCCGCTTGGTGTTAGTTTCCTACAATCAACACATACTTTACCGCCTGCTCTGGGGAAGCTTGACCCTGTCTGGCAATGCAACAAATCTCCTGCTTCAGGAAGTGGAATTGCCAACAACATCTCTAAAGGGGAAATTAGAACATCCCCGAAGGTGAACTCTGGCTCCAACAAGGAAATGCCGAGCATCAGTCTGAGCTTTAGGTCAAAACAAAGTAATTTAATTTCAGGTGCTAGTCACTGAAGAGCTCAGGATGATAGGATCTGATTTGAATCTTTTGGCTTTGTGTGTGAGATCTATCACCAATACAGAGATGCCAGAATTTTTAATGTGTATCTAACATGATGTCTGAATGTAATACAGAGCTGAAACTGTCCTGCTGGGCTGTAAGCACCTGAAATTATTTGAACGTTTCTTTGTGCAAGCCCTAAGGATCTAGATTTAATTGTTTCGTTTCATACTTTTTGAACTTTACTTACTACAGTTGAAAATAGGATCCTTCTCAGTAAAATCAAAGAGAAATGTATGGAAGCATGTAGTCATTGCACGCTAAAGGAGCCATAGACGTGGGGTTTTTGGGCGGACTTTACGCTAGGAAGGAAATTCAAGGTGTAACTAGGCCCTTACATTTTCTGTTTTTTTTTTCTTTTTATTTCAGGATATTATAGGGGTACAAACATTTCTTCTCACCTTTTACAAAAATCAATTCACGATGGATAACAGACTTAGGCTCTTACATTTTCAACAGGATGAAGATCAGTCCTGGGGTTATAACCTGTGTATACAAGATGGGTACACCTTGTCCACAAGTGCATGTGGCTGCAAGGCATTCAGAACCTTCCCTGCCGGCCGGGGGGGAAGCAGAAGCATAAGTGGCTTTCCTTGGGTTGGCAGAAATAACTCCCTAGAGGACCTGCCACATAGGGGTTAATTAGCAGTCTAAATTTATGGTGAGAATAAAAGAGCCCATTAGTCTCCAGGCAACAGTTTTTAGGATCTGAGTTTGACTCTTGGTCATAGAAGATTGCCCTGGTTCAGGGGACAAAGAATTGGCAAGGGAGAGATAGGAGTCATTGTCCCATGAAGTCTAGGATTTAAGATTGGGCTGAAGTTCTCTGCAGGGCACTTGAGTTCTAAATCTTGAGTCTAAATCCAAGAGACAGATTAGTCCATAAGGACTACATAGACAGTAGACCTGAGATTTTCTGTGGTACCATAAGCAGTCTGGGGTCCAAAAACTATCCCAGTCTTGATGGAGACCAAGTTCACGGCAGTAGAATTAACTCAAAACTTTGATGGATCTGATTAGACTCATATGTCACTACCCGAAACAGGATGGCACATAGTGGGCACTCAATAATTATTTCCCTAAAGAAAACTGAACCTAGCATTTGGAAATCCTATAATGGAGTTGTGTATTATGAAACTGATAAAATACAGACACTGACCAATGCATATTAAAATGTTATGTTACAGTCCTGTAAGAGACATTCTCCTTGTACATTTCGCATGCCATTGTCAGTGTAGGCACAAGGTGTAGGCAGTGCTGTTTGTCTCATGTTTACTTCTGTTTACTGGGGGAAAAAATGAAGTCAATAGGTTGAATTGCTATTTCAATGTCACAGTTGAGATGGAGCTCAAAAAACATTAGTTACTCTCATGAGTTCTGCTTTCTAACCCTGTCGCTGGAGATTTAGAGACCTTTCCCCTAAATCTCCTGTGGTGGTAGGAACTTTGATACATAGATTCCAACAAGCATCATTGGCATCTTCTCTTACCCCAGCAAAAAGCCCTACTCAAATCAGTCTGCCCTCACGCTGTGCTTGGCTCATCCTAAAGAATTTCACTCTGAATTTCTTCTCCTGATTTACTTCTCTCTCTTCTTTTATCCATTTTTTTTTGCATCTTTCAAAGTCCAGCTTAATGATTCCTATAGGATGAGTCTTAAAGTTTTGATGGTGTGATTCCTAACATTTAGCACATATTGTCCTCAGGTGCTTAACACCTTTTTTCCCCAAGGCTTGGGAGCTATGTAGGAACAGAAATCTTATTGACACATATGTATTCCTTAAGTATTCCTTTATATAAAAAGTATAAAACAAGGCATGCAATATTAGATTGTTTCTCCTAATTACTGTAAGGGTTGGAATACATGATCCCTAAGAATTCTTCCATATCTATGAGTGTGTCTAACCATAAGGGTCTGTTCATCAACTCTTTGGAGACAACGCAAAGTTCACTGGATGATTCTGGGAAGAGTGATTACTTTGCCCAGTTAGTGATATGAAGGTCTGTGTGGGAAGGTAAAATAGGGGGACCAGGCTGAACTTTGGACATAGAACAAATGATAGAAACTTGTAGAGCAGGCATAGAAGAAGTTAGCATTGGGGAAGGGAAGGGATTCAATAATTGGCAATGGGTGGGATCTGATAGGAGGGTAGCTCATGCTATTAAGAAGCTGCATAGCAGTGAGCAGGTACCTATCTATGAGAGACTGGACCTCATGGGCAGAATTACAACTGTGGGATGATATGTAGAAGAGAAAACATTAGGGATAATTTAGTGAAATGGGAGAGATGAAGAAATAAATTGTGAACCCGTATTCTTTATTGGGCTCTCTGGTCACAGCCAGAACCACAGTGCTGCTGGTTTGGGGTTCCTTATAAGTCCCAGGAGATCAGCCTAGATTGAGAAACTGATCGAGGCTGAATCTCTGGGATTTTAGTGACCTCACTCTGAAGGTTACAGTGAGGCAGGGATAGGGAACCAAGCAGATAGTTATAATCTATTACCTGCCTAGAAAAGCAAAATAGATTCGAATTTAGGACTTGCATGCTTCTTTGAAGATGAGTTAATATTTATACAAGGCTGACTTTGATAGAGCCACTGCTGATTGCACAAGAGGTAGAATGTGCTCTGAGAGGGGTGGGCAGGTCAGATTATAAAAAGAAATTATTATAATACAAGCTTCTTTATAAATCACAGATTTCTCTTCTAAGGCATATTTTATCAGCGGATTCTGTCATAACCTGCAGTTATCTTTCTCCTTTATTATTTCTTTCTCAACACACTCACACACACACACACACACACACTGTGTTCTTCAGTTGATTTCTTCTGTAATCTTTACACTTTAAAAAATGTTTTCCTTTTTCTTCTTTCTGTGGTGAAATGTGTCGTTTTTCTGACTCTAAAATAAAGAGATGTAATAGTTTTTTTTATCTCTATAAAAAGATATAATAGGTTTTTTTTAAAAAAAAAATATCTAAAGCTCATGGAAAATGAAATCATGTGTTTTAAATCCCTTACATTCCAGTTTCTCATTCTTGTCTTTTGTGCCGGAAACTATTTCCTTGTCTAGTCTTTCCTTCATCTCTAAAACCTCTCTTAAAAATTCTTCTCAGACAAAACAAAATGAATATGCTCAAGGCTAGGGAGGAGTGCTTATATGGGCTGTGTGCATCATGGTTCATCTCTCATATAGCATGAAAATACATATACTGTATATGCTAATTTATTGTGGAGTTAAAGAAGGAAGGCTTACCACAGCAGTAGGGAAGATAATGTATATATAATATGTGTGAGTATATGTAAAATATCTACAAATATATGTTGCTGAGAAAGGATGAGAAGAGTTTTTGTAAGAGTTTAAAGAATATGCAACAGATTGAGTTGAGAAATTCAGGAGCTGGAGGGCATCAGACTGAAAAATTGAACCAGGCTAGTGAAGTATGGATTATTTGAAAGTTTTGAACCAAAAAGGACAGGGCAATGGCCCAAAGAACTGCCCAGAAAGGCAGTTCTGTTCAAGAAGGGAGGTGATGTTTAGAGCCAATCAGATAGGCCCCCTTTTTTTTAAACACCAAGAATGGGGAGGGGGGTGGAGAGAGAGAGAGAGAGAGAGAGAGAGAGAGAGAGAAAGTTGGCTTCTTTGGGTACAAGCAGAATAAATTTTAGAAAAGGACCTAGACAGAGCTAATAAACTGGAATTGGATGGACTCTGAGATTGTGCTAACAGCTATATTTTGCTGCAGGATCCCAGAAAAGATCCACTGGTGTTTATTAACGGTTAGAAATTCGGCTATTTTCTGGCTCACTTTCCATTTAATTTTAGGTGACATTCAAGTGGCACTTTCTATTAGAGCAAACCGAAAGGTGTTTAGGCTGATTTTAAGTTCCTTGAGAGTAGGATGTGAGTTTTCCACAATCTCATACCCAGTACCTGCACATGCCTAGAATATAGGACATTTTTTTTAAACTGCTTTTTTTTTTTACTGGAAAAGGACAATTATAATATTCATATGGAACCATAAAACTACTTATTTTCTGAGGCCACTTCTCTGAATCAACTACCACAAAGTATTGTTTTACTTTATAGGCATTTGTGAGCTTACAAAATCTCTTCAGTGGATCAATTTTTTTCAGCTACTTGGATGAGTAGGTTGGAGTATTTTGAAATTTATTCATAATGACAGACCTAGAGAGAACACAAACCCATCTTCTTGTGGAATTAAACGTTTCATAGGGCCAAACTGAAGATTTCAGTTTTGGCTCCTGGTTTTATATGTGTATTTGTTTATTTTTAATCACTGAGACAATCAACCATTGTCATGGCACTTAGCATATTTTTTTAGTTGCATTCGTAATTGAATTGTGAGGTTTAAATAGACATTATGCAATTGCTAGAGCAAATCCAAAGATCTTTTTTCTGAGACAAATATGGGTTATCTATATATGTTACACTAGTGGGTAAGGCCCATGTTGAATGGTAGGAGAGTTTATGAGCAAAAAAATCCATTCTCCAATCTTCACAGTTGATGACAGCATTACTTTCCATATTGCAGGTACATCAGGCACATAAACAAAAGATAGATTAGATAGAGATATAGATAACCCACCAAAGTCATTTGTAGTTTATATTTGAAAAAGATGACCTAGTAGGCTATTTAAGTACTCTGAGGCATATAATCCAAGATTCTTAATTCACAACTCTGCAGTCTTTCATTAAGTCATAACAGAAAAAAAGAGGCAACAGAATTATTTGCTTCAACAAATTTTTGTATTTCATAAAACCATATTTGAAAATAACAGCCTCTTTGATTTTCAGGTTCTCGTACACAAAAGCCTACAGAAAAAAAATTCCCATTTGTGTTAACCGTAGATTAAAAATAAAATCCACAGAGCATTTGCCATGCATTGGCTCTCCCAAACTCCTTTAGTGTGCTCAGAACCCTTAGAAAGAAATGTCAGGTGGAAGCAGTTTTTTTCTTAGAAATTCAGGAACATCAATTTTCCTTTAATCTTTTTATGGCTTCTATTAGATTGTAATCCCAAATTGGGACATTTCGTGTTATAATCATTCATGATGCCTTCTTAAATCCTTTCAGAAATAGCCCATAAGCAACACGAGGTCAAAAGCTGTGATCTTCTAATTTCCTAACACAGCTCCTAGTACAAAGAGGAGCTCTAAGTATTTCCTAAATAAATAAATGAAGAATATCAACATATATGTCACATGGGATCTGTAGCTAGGTTTCTCACACTGTGATAAAAGTTTTTATGCTCAAATTTGTTGAGTGTACTGACTGTTTTATGTGATTCTCTATGGAGGAAGGGTCCTGGGGAAGGGACATGGACTCAAGAAGGCAGGTTTGTATTTTGAACAACAGACACCTTTTTTTTTTTAATCCCATAGAGCTGTGGTCCCCAATCCCTGGCCCATGACCAGTACTGGTCTGCATCCTGGTAGGGACCAAGCTGCAGAGCTCCCCCACCTCCTCCCCATGAACCTACTCCCCACCCTCCACTCCTTCCATGGAAAAATTGTCTTCCATGAAACTTAGGAAGGGGGTGCAGCTTGCAGCAGGAGGTGAGCAGCTGGCGAGTAAGCAAAGCTTCATCTGTATTACGGCCGCTCCCCGTCACTCGCATCACCGCCTGAGCTCCCTCTGTCCCTGGAAAAATTGTCTTCCATTAAACCGGTCCCTGGTGACAGATTGGGGACCGCTGCCATAGAGGTTAGCAGTGGACAGGCCACTACATGAATGTGGGGAGGTGAGGTAAGGCTTTATTTGGAAGTATGTTTTCACGTGATCCTGTTAAGTAATTTGTGTCTTTATATAGCATTGAACACATTGCCCCCTGCGTGAATGGGTCAGGTATGGAGCCTGAGTGAAGTCAGGAACAGGCTGCTCTGAGCTTGCTGCCCAGCAGGAGAAATCTTTGTCAAAGACGAGACTATTTCTGAATCTATTTTACCATCCTTTTATAACACGTAGGTTGTAGGTCTTAATAGTCTACGATTACCAAAAAAAAATTTTTTTTCATTTCTTTTTTAAAAATCTTTTTCTTAATGTAGTCCCTAATGGCCTAATTGCTGGACATTGCTCCCCACTTCTGAAGTGTTCCCCAGCTGTTTCTAGGAATCCTCTGATGCCATCTCATGCAAGTTTGGCATCAGGTCTCCCTGGTTCTTCCTCCTCCACTTACTTGCCACCTCAGTCATGGTTGACTCTTGAGCTTTTGTTGCTTTGCTGAGCCAGGCCATAGTCTGATACCTCCCATTCCCCTCTAGCCCACACCTGCCCCTTGCCCTTCCCGACACAGATACACACTAATCTGAGAAGGGACGGCACATCACATTCTTAGGTGGTCCCTCGGCAATTCCTCTCAGGGCAACTGACTTTAGGGAAGGCTTAAACATAAGGGAAACATTGTAGGCAGTCTCTTACAACTGCTATTGGATGTGGCTACTCTTAGTCTGAATCCAACATTATAATTCCCAGGCCAGCTCCTTGCCCAACTCCTAGAGTGTTTCCTTGCAGCAGGGGGTAGCTTACACCACAAACAATGCATTACTTTAATCTCCAGAACCAGGCAACACCCCGACCCAGAAGGAAAATAAAGAAGGCTTTCTGTCCGAAAGCCAGACCCACCTTGTTATGAAGCTCTCCCCAGAACAATTTACAATGGGAAAATCCATACTGGTGAAACCCCCCCTTCCATATTCATAGGCTTGATCCAGGCCCATGACCTTGACAAAACAGCCTAAATAGTAGAAGAATACAGTACCCTCTAATCTGGTTTATTCCCATCTGTTTCACTCAAGACAAGCAGCACCAAATCTAGTCTAATTCTTGTGACTATGTTTTCTCCAGTGTAACATGAAGAAAAAGTATGAGTTAGGTACCACTCCCACGCTCTCATCATCAAATATTTCATTGCATGTGTATGTGGCCACCAAGAATGGACCATAGCACTTAGGTATAAATGGTACACCTACAGATTAAGACTGAAAAAACCCCTCTAAGTTTTAGGGGGTACAATTTCATAGAGTAGAATGATTACTATCTCAGCCTCAAGCATCTGCTTAGGGTAAATTCACAGAGTTCATGGCATCCCCAGGAATGTAGGGAACTTGCTCTTACATATGCTTCGCTAAATGTTTATTTAGGCAAGTTTTCAAAACAAACTCTAGTCTCCATCATAGGAAAAAAAAATGCTTATAACTTTGAAATTATCATTTTTAAACTGCAAAATGGTTAAGGTCAAATCTTTCTAGGGCATCTTCTCTGTCTAACCCTTAATACTCTGTTCTAATATCATGAAAATGTAAAATTTTGTCTAAATTTTGTTAACTCATCTCAGACCTATCCAGTTGTCTCTATTCTCAGGAGATTTTATTTTAAGCTTTTTCTAAGACTAACAAGGACTTCTTGTGTAACAACAACAAAGAAAATAAAGTCCACCATGAAGGATAAACATGGAGGATGGTTGGGAGATGGTGAAACATAAGCAGTGCAATCAGGTAGACCCAGCTTTGCATCCTTGCTCTACCTTTTGCTAACACTTATGACCTTCAGAAAGTCATTTAATCTCCCTGAGTCTTATGTAAAATACAGATAATAGAAATTTCCTTATAAAATTTTTTTGAGGACTATATGAGATAATTCATGTCGATTACCTAGCTCAATGCTAATATATGATCATTATTATTCATGATTTCATGTTACTGTCTAATATTTTATATAATAAGAACTCTTTTCATGCTATCTTAATATTTTTATATAAATTTTCCCATAATTACTACTACAATCTTATTTTTAAGATAGATTAGCCAGAGGCTAATATCTTGGGTTATACAATGGCTAACAGTTAAAAAATTATAGGAGATTGAACACTGAAGCATAGATGCTAAATCTTCCTCTCCGAAGACTAGGGAAAACCCTCAGTACTTATGACACAAAGACAGTGGGAGATCCGGGTTTTTGAGCTATAGGCCCCAAACTGAATTGGATTAGAAGCTTCTTGGCTGCTGATTAGTCTCTTCATTATCTAAAAGACTCAACACAGGTAGGTAAACAATTAATATTTGTCAAATTTGCCTGAAATGCTCAGGATCTGGGTTTGCAGTCAGTAAATGTGCTTGCTTCCCTCTGGTTGTATACTCTGAATTTCAAGGGCTGATGGTACTTCAAAGAACAAGTATATTTTAAGTGAATATTTTGATATATAGTATTTTATTAAAATCCAGGCACAAGCTAAATAAAATGGGGAAAGAGTTTGATTGAGGGTCATATCTTGGAGTTAAGAACAAAAACTTGTGAACACTGGAATTTTAAAATAGGATCCTGAGCCAACTTTATGAGGACCAGTCCTTAAACTGTCATCTTTAAAGAGAACAAAAGTGCTTATACGTATTTGACTATGTTGATCCTGAGTTTGATTACAACTTATTAATTACAATTTATTAGGGTGTGAACTTCATTCTCTCAAGCAGAAGTACAACTTCCGGGATCTAGGAATGGTATGAGCACTTTATTTGACCATGAAACAAATCTTCCAAATGTTAAATTATATTTGATTGCATCAGACACATATGAATTGAATTTATTTGAAATCATGGTATTGAAAAGTAAGAGACTAAAGAGCTTAATGATGTATTTCAGATGTGAATGACATCATGAAGCACAACTTTTAAACATTGACGTAGGTGGGTTCTGTGTTGAACCCAAGCACATTCTAGAAGTTCTTTGCCCTGAAATGTGCCCTAGGTCAGGGGTCAGGAAACTTTTTCTGTAAAGTACCAGATAGTAAATATTTTAGACTTCATGGGCCACATAGTCTCTGTGGCAAGTAGTTAACTCTGCTGCTGTAGCACAAAAACAATGATAGACAATATGTAAGTGAGTGTAGCTGTGTTCCAGTAAAACTTTATTTATAGGCCAGGCACAGTGCTGTAGTCCTAGCACTCTGGGAGGCCGAGACAGGAGGATCACTTGAGGTCAAGAGTTGGAAACCAGCCTGAGCAAGAGC
>CAUYRT010064262.1:0-24697 GCA_963574885.1 Lepilemur ruficaudatus
GACTATTTTGCAAACTGACATGCGCAAAGCGCTTAGCACAGTGCTAGACCCGCGCTGAAAGCTGTATTGTTCTGCAATGATCATGAAGCCAGTGTCTCATATGTGACACGACTCTTTATTGAACTAGAAAAGTGGTCGCACTTTATTAAGTTAAAATTCAGGTTACAAAACGGTATCCCGTTGTAAAGCGCTCTGTGTGTAAATGTATATATGCCCCAAATAAAGTCATTAGAATATCTGTGAGTATGTATATTTTTTATTTTTCTGTGGTCTTCAAATTTTACAGTTATTTACGAGTTTTGCAATTACAGAAGTGTTATTAGAAAACGTAATTAATGGATATGTTGCTGTTGTCATCCACACACACACGGATGCAGGGGCTGTCCTGGGGAGGTGGGTGTCCCGGAACGGGGGCCTGTGGCAGCCGCCAGAGCGGTGCTGACGGGTTCCCCTCTGCCCCAGATGACAGGATCTGCTCCCCGCCCTTCATGGAGCTCACGAGCCTGTGCGGGGACGACACCATGCGGCTGCTGGAGAAGAACGGCCTGGCCTTCCCATTCAGTATGTATGGCGCCCGCACCGCAGCTTCTGCTGGGCCTGGGAGGCGGGTGGGGAGGGGCCCGGTCCTCTCTGGATTTAAACTCGCCTGAGGGAGGGTGGAGGCCTCAGGTGCCAAGGAGGGCATGGCCCTGTGTCTCACCTCCACCCCTGGCCCGGGTGTCGTCGGCATGACCCCGAGCGAGCGCAGACCCTAGTCATCGAGGGTCAGTGTGCCTCAGTGGCTCCCACCTGCCCCGTCCCGCTGCTTCTGCTGCGGGAGTTTTAAGAGTTCCTTTCTACAAGTGCCAAGTCCCCTCGTGTTTGCCAGGACAGATCTTGTGGGCGAATGACCTCACTAATTCCTCTCTGCTTTTCTCTTCCTCACCCATAGTTTGCAAAACCAGAGTGGCTCATGGCACCAACTCTCACGAGGTGAGTGGAAGATGATTTGACTCCCCCGACCCCCCAATTCTTGGAGCTCATCACGTCTCCCTGGGCCCTGGGGCCCTGTGTGCAGAATTCCACGCTGCTGCTGCTCCCTGTCCTGCGTGGTCCCGGCTCCATGCTAGGCAGCTCCCTCCTTCCTTTCCCTGGGCTCCACAGGAATCGAGCAGAAGTGCTGTGGCTTTGGACACTTCTCCACCCTCACCCCAGTGCTCGTCCTGTCGCCAAGGTTGGGAGGATGTGCTGGGGGCCCACCTGTCCCCTTTGGAGCCTTAGCGCTGGCAGGCAGAACAAAATACCCTATGCTGGGTGGCTCAAACAGCAGACATTTATTTTCTCACCATTCTGAAGGCTGAAATTCTCAGATCAAGGTGCCAGCAGGGTCAGTTTCTGGTGAGGGCTCTCCCACTGGCTTGCACACGGCCACCTTCTCGCTGAGTCCTCACACGACCTCTTCTTTTTGTGTGCGTGTACCGTATACGAGGGCAGAAAGCAAGAGCAAGCTCTCTGGTCTCTTCTCGTAAGGGCACTAATCCGTCACGAGGGCCCCACCCTCGAGACCTCATCTAACCCTCATCACCTGCCAAAGCCCCACCTCCAGAATCACCACCCCGAGGCTTCAACATATAAAAGTTGGGGGACACATTCAATCCATAGCAGAGCCCATGTGCGTCACACCCCAGTTCAGCCTGTCCCTGGCTTTCTGTCCTTTGGGCTGTCAGCATCGTCGCTCCCTGAGGGCCTGTTTCACTGGCTGGGCTGTCAGCTCTGAGAGGATTCTGTCACTGCCCGCAAGGATCTGCCAGCGCTGCTGAATTTAGGTTGGGGAGGGAAGGGGTGCAGCACTGGGTGGTGTGTTTGATTCACCCACCCGCTCATTCATTCTTTTATTCACTGTGTCGGGGCCAGGGGGACAGGTGCATGAGATATGAGTCCTGCACCGGTGGAAGACAGAGTCCCCAGAGAGACGGTGCCAGTGAGATGTGGTAGAGTGAGCATGTGAGGACCTTCGGGGGCCAGAGGCACAGACGGCCATGCAGGGGCTTCCTTGGGACTCTGTCACCCGTGCCATCCTCAGGGGCCTACCTGGGACCTTGTCCTCAGCCCAGCCTGGGCCCCCATTAGGCACACGTGAGGGTCTCTGGGCAGGAGCCGTTGACCCCAGTGGGCCCTGTGGGCAAAGCCTATCCTTGGGCAGCCCCACTGTCACACATGCTCCCCAGGAGCTAGTGACTAAAAATGGCAGCCCTGTCGGCAGTGACCTTTAGATTTACGTAGTGCCCTTTATCCCTGGCATGTATTCATGGGGAAACGTCTATAAACAGACAGTGTCAGTCTGGCTCGGGACATGCTGTGATGGGGGTTGGCCCTGCCCGTGGGAAGGAATGTGGAGACAGCAGTGGAAGGCATCGTCTGCCGCAGAGCACAGCTGTCCCCGAGATCAGGAGTCCTTGTGGAGTCTTCTGCGGGTGCTGACCTTCCCCGTCCACAGCTGGCCCGGGCTCCAGGCAGGGGCAGCGCCCTCCAGGATGTGCTTCGGGGCCAGGCCAGGGAGGGAGCAGGAAGGCTGGAGAGCAGCATCCTCCCAGCACCCATGCCCCGTCAGCCGCCCCTGGACCTGGCACCACCTACCGGCCCTTTTCACCCCAATGGTTTCTGTGCCTGTCAGTTTCTTGAGCGCTTCAGGCTGGAAGTGTGAATGTAGCCACTGGTGTGATTAGACCCGCCTAAGTCGAAATGGGTCAGCCTGGGGAACGGAGCTGCTTCTATGCTTAAGAACTGAGGCCGATTCTGGCGCTGTGTGTTGCCATTTATGTGACTTTGGGCAAGTCACTGAGCCCCCCAGAGCACCTCCCCCACCTCTGTGACTGGGGATAAAACAGCTGCTGAGAAGGACAAGGGGGTGACTGCACAGCTGCGGCGGGGCCTGGCCCACGGGAATGTTTGATGAGCTGTCAGGGAGCCAGCTGCTCTGAAGCCTTCCAGGCACTTGCAGAGGGGCAGCAGTTCTGCGTCCAGGTGACCTCCTCTTGGGAAGCCCCACATGGGCCTCGGGGAGCTCTCAAGTGTGGGGTCGGCACCCTCATTCCAGCTCTCTGGCTCCCAGATATACGCACGGGCACCCCCTCTGCCCTGCACCCTCCACCAGCTGCTGGCCTGGTCCGCAGCCAGCAAAGTTTGTAGCACCGTCCTGAGCTCTGGAGGCTCCTGTGTGCAGTGGGAGCCTGTTGGCACCAGAGGGGAACACTCCCTCTGATGTGGCCGCCCTGCACAGGGCAGGTGGGCTGGGCCCAGGTTTCCCCAGACTTCAGGGATGCACAGTGGTGTTGAGTACAGCCAGGACAGGAAATGACACTGTGCACGTGACTGGCCTTAAGTAGGAAAGTGGGTGTCCCTGATTGGGTCCTGAGTCCCAGCCTGCCCAGCCCTGCCTCTGAACCTCCAGCCCCTAACTCAGCCAAAACCAGGACCAGTTCTGCCAAACCACTCTGTTTTCATTTTATGTCCACAGAACTGTTTGGGCTTCTATTTCATTTTAGAGCCGGTGCACGCATACTGTGTAGTTTGCCCCACAGTAGGATCTCTCTCTCTCCTTCTTTTTTAAACTACCTGGCCAAAAGCTCAAGGCACCCCAGAGCCACCCCACGGTGGTGATGGCTGCTGTTTTACAGCTGAGGAAAATGGAGCGTGAGCAGGGCGGGTGCCCTGCCCGAGCTCATGCGGCAGGTGCCAGTGTGGGGACTTGAACCCCTGCCTGACTCTGAGCTGCCTCTGTTCTTTCCTGTTTTCTGTGTGTGGTTCTTTTATTCTTATCAGAAGGCTAAGGAGACAGTCACTCCCCACCCCCGTCCCCCTCCCAAGCACGCATATGCACTTTTTGTTTTCCCATGTGGCCCGTTTCCTACTTCTGTCCTGCCCGGCTGAGCACCAGGCACGTAGGGTTGGTGCTCCATGACAGTTGACGTGAGGGGTGGCAGCCGGTGCAGGCGGCCAGCTGTCCAGGCCCTATTATTCCTGCTCAGCAGCCCCAGGCATCTGGTGGCTCCTTCCTGGGGCCCTGTGGGCTGAGGGATTAACCATGACCCTGGCGCTGGCAGCTGGATCGTGTGGGCTGTGGGCCAAGCCCTCTGTCCCAGTGTCCTTAGAGCAGGCTCCAGGCAGCCCCAGCCTCAGCAAGGCAGAGGGGTTTTCTGCAGCTGCCCTCTTCCCACCCTGCCTCAGCCCCCAGTTGGATCCTCCTATCAGGGACCTTTGTCCCCAGATGAACCAGGGGCTGGGAGCACAGGGCGTGTTCCTGTTCATGGAGCGTCTGGAGGTGAGGGCAAGGCTGGGTGCTGGGCACGCCCGACTCCATCTTTCTCTCTCACTCTCCAGCCAGTCCCTGAACTCCTCAGGGCCTCAGCTTCCTCATCTGTAAAAGGGGGATGGCAGTAGGCCACCTCAGGTGCATTGTGAGGATGACACCAGGTAACTCACGTTAAGTACTTAGAACAGGGCCTGGCTTGCCATGACTGCTCAACGCCAGGCAGCCTTTGTCGGTACACAGGCTTTATCCCAGGGCCTCCGACTCCTGATCCATAGTCATCTGCTTCCTGCCTCCCCCTCTTGGGTCATTTTGGAGGATCCTTGGGATGGCATAGGGTTGAGTAGCAGTCAACCTGGGGGCTCCATTCCCTGGACTACAGTGTGAATAGTGCTCTCAGGAGTTGTGCAGTACACAGCCAGCTCAGCCCTACATGGCAGGCACAGTGGATGCAGGATTTCCAAACCCCTGCAGCAGAAGTGAACTGATCCTCAGGTGTTCTTACGAAGTCCCACTCCACTCACCCTGTCTGAGATTCTCCAAGGGGAGCTCTCATGCCACAGGTCCTGTATGGGCCTTTGTGGAGGGGCCCTGGCTGCGGGGGTAGTAGACTCTGACGGAGCCTGTGGCCCCTGTCTCCCCAGATGGCCATTGTGTTCAACCAGGAGGGACTGAGCGCCATCCAGCCCCCCTGCGTGGTCCAGAATTTCATCAACCACAACGCCGTCCTGTACAAGGTGTTTGTGGTCGGCGAGTCCTACACCGTGGTCCAGAGGCCCTCACTCAAGAACTTCTCCGCGGGCACCTCAGGTAACCAGCCACTCCTCATACCGGTAGTCTTGGGCTGTGCCAGACCCAGGGGCGCAGCTGGGACGCGACACCAGCTGTCTGTCCTTCCGCACTTCCTCCACCACCCTGTGTTTCCGGAGGGGTGGAGGGGTGGTCTGAAGGTTGAGACCCACGTACGGCAGGTATTGTAGGTAAAGGGGTCTGGGGAACTAGTGAAAACTCCCTGTTCCCCCAGGTCGTCGTAGGGGCTCCACCCGTCTGAACACCATAGACTCCAGGAAGCATCTGGAAGTTTTTTTATTCCCAAGACACTTCCTGGGGACCTACACAATAACGAGACTCAGAAGGAATGTGCTGGAATGGCAGAGTGTTGATTGGCCCTTCAGGGAAGGAGGGAGGGAGGGAGGGAGGGGCCAGAGTGCCACCACTTTCTCATGTCCTTACCGCGTGTCTGCATTTTCCAAGTGGGGAACCCAGGACTGAGCCCAGGTGAATTACCGAAGTGAATCAGCGCCCCATTAGGAGTGGCAGCTGCCGGTCACAAGGACATCCTAGCTGGGGACCTCGGGCAGGTCAAGGGTGGATGCAGCCCCCCAGTCCCCCCCCACAGAGTGAGGACCTCGCCACTGGGCATGTTCTGAATCAGTGGCTGGTGGTCTCGGCGTCCCAGTGATGTTCTGTGCACGGTGCTGTCCCTGGTGCCCGGAGACCACACTGCGCCAAGGGGCTTTCCTTCAGCTAGCCGCTCACCGCGTCACCCGGCCTGGGCCGCTTCAAAAACTGACACCAAGTTAAAAGGTTTGCTGGCTGTGGGCTGCTCCAGAAATGTTCTAGTGGCTTCTGAGGCATCTCTAAGGCAAATTCCAGAAACCTTTGGCCAGTGTCAGTGTCTTTGGAGTTGAGCATAGCTTTCCAGGATGAGTCCTTAGAGGACATTTATTGCCCTGGTGTGGTTTGTCTGAACACATTGCACGTTTCTCTCCGCAAGGGAAACCCGCCGTCCCCAGAAGCACTCAGGTACCTGGGCTGCTTCCTTCCATCGGAGCAGGCAGATGTGTCTTCTTGACGTGCCCCCGGGACTGCCTGCCACCGTCCTCACCTCACGGCTTGTTTATGCAGCAGTTTTGGAGTGACATTCAGCTGTTGCGTCTTCCTCTCTCAGCTGTTCTTCCGTGGGTGACACCACACAGAGTGGACACTCTGGAAAGCTGTGCACTTTGATTTCCCTTCCGAGGGCAGGCACCTTCCTGAGCGGTCCTGGGGCTCCCGGACTTGAGGCTGCATCTTCAGGGTTTGGGGCATCCCCATCCTAATGCTGGTCCCAGCCCCCGCCCACCGGGATGCTGGAACAATCCGGTGGTGGGGGTGGCGGGCAGATGTCTGGAGATGTCTTTTCGCCCATAACCATAGACCACCAAGGGCCACTCTTCCAAATCGTGGGCCAGAAGAGGCTGCCATTCTTTAAAAATCCTTTCTATATTTTTCTGATTTAAAAAAAAAATACATGCTTTAAATCTATGGAAAATTTAAGAGTAGTTGTATCTTATATCAGCTTCTTTCTTTCTTTTTTTTTTCTTCTTTTACCAAATCACTCCGTCTTTGAAAGAAATTTCTCCTTTCTTATCTACACACAGTGTGGCTGGTCTTTGCTTTGTCTCTTTTTTCCTCCTGGTTGCAAGATGCTGGGCCAGTATCCGCTCTGGCGCTGGGGGCCGTGGTGGCAGAGCGCAGGCTCCCACCCTGCATCTGTGAGGGTGGGGCTCCTCTCCGGACTGTCACCTCCCGCAGCCGTTTCTAGGTCGCCAGTTCCCTGTAAACGCAGACCAGGCCCGGATAGGAGAGAAACACAGCTAAAAAGCAGAAATGTTACGTTCATGTGAACTGAGTGACATTCAGCGTGTCTGTCCTTCCGTCCCCAAAGCTGATTCTGTGTCCCTGTCTCCCAGGCACTGTGCCAGGGACTGGCGTGGGTTCTGTGTTTTACACATGTTTCTTTCTGCATGAGAAGGTACTGTGACAGCAACCCTTTAAGCTGGCCCAGTTGAAAAGGGGGTTTGGGATCTGGCGTCTTCCCAGCCCCCACCCCAGCTTTCTGGTTCCAGCTGCCCAGGGAGGCAGCTCCCCCAGCTCCCCGTGTCAGTTAGGGGGCTGAGTGCCCCTGGAATGGGGTTTTTGCAGACCTAGCATGGAGATGAGGATGTAGGTCTTCACTCCACAGCTGCCTTTCTCTTTTGCTTCTTGGGTGCACTTTTGTTTTTCATGTGTGACCATCTCTATGGTTAGGTGTCTTATAGCCGGTGGCATCTTGCAGATGCTTTGCCTGGAACTGAAGTCCAGTTCTCATGGAAGGACTTTGGCTTGTGCGGCCACCAGGAACACTGTGTTGTCTGCCTGGGGTTCACGCTCCTGGAGAGTGTGGTGGGTTTACTTTTCTTTTAGCCCAGGTGTGTGCAGGTGACCTCTGTCACTCTTCTCCAGCCTGGGCCTTTCTCCCTTGGGGGTGCATAGAAGAGTGATGCATCTTAGCGTATAGCGCAGGGATCAGCGAACTTTTCTGCAAAAAGCCAGACAGTAGATATTTCCAGTTCATCACAAGTAGTTCACACTGCTTTGTAGATGGTATGTAAATGAGTGGGCGTGGCTGAGTTCCAGAAAAGCTCTATTTACGAGTGCAGGTGGCCAGGCCTGCCGGCTGCAGTTTGCTCATCTCTGCTCCAGAGCATCGTACGATTCAGTGATGCAGCATTTATTGAACCTGCCATATGCCCCACCTGTGTGAGGTACTCGGGACCCCTCCAGGTACTGGGTAGGTGGCCCAGCTCCCTGCCTTCATGAGCTTGTGTTCTAGTGGGAGAAACAGCACACAAGGACAGAAATAGTAAAAGGGTCAGTTGTGGCCTGAGACGAGGGGCTCCAGCAGAAATGGAGTTTTGGGACACCCCTGGGTGAGGGGAGCCACATGTAAAGGGCAGCCACGGTGGCCCCTTTGCGGAGGTGACATTTGATGGAACTGGAAGGAGACTTGGGAAACCATCTGCAGCACTGGGAGGTATTCCCCTCCATGCTCCTCCTGAGAGGGTGGGAGATTAAGCAAATGAGGCTGAAGATCTTGTGTCTCCAGCTCGTGGCCGCACTCCTGAGTCGCTGAGATATTTGTGGGCTAATCTAATCATGTATTCTTTTAAACCTATTTTTCTCATCTGTAAGGTGAGAATAAAAAACACACATTATTCCTTTCTTTGCCCTCCCTCCCTTGCAGAAAGTTGGTGGAGGTTCTCCACCAGTGTCGTATGTTTCTTGGGAACAGACTGCATTTAAGAGTCTGGGGCCCCCCAAATCCAGGGTGCTCCCGTGAACAAGGGCCTTGCCACCGAGCTCAGGAAGCAGCGCCCGCCCTGTCTGTTAGAGGAGCCAGGTGTCGTGGAGCCGGCTGTCATGGAGCTGGGCGCCAGGGCTCTCTCCTGGGGGCTCTTTCCCTTCTTGCCCGTCTCAGCTTCCCGTAGTCTCCTGGGTGACAGGCAGCGGCTGGAGACTGCTCCCATTTCCCCCGACCCCTGCTCAGCTGCAGGTGGAGAGCAGCCTGGGGTGTCCCCCAATACCTGGGTAGGCTTCCCAGGTCAGAATCCGCCTGGAGAAAAGAGTCCCCTTTGAGATGGCCCAGACTTCTCATCTCACCAGGGGAAGCTGTGGGTGGCATGGTCTGTCCAGTTTAGTGGACACTGGCCAGCCCCTCTGAGTGTGTAGCTCTGTCCCCTCCTGGTACCAGCCCAGCACCCATGTGTTCTCCTTGCAACTCCTGCAGACTTCCCAGCCTCCCTGGACTCTGCTGTGTCCACCTGCTCTTGGTGGCCCTTCCTTACCAGGCCTGCTCTGCCACTCCCACTATTGCCTTTGGGGACCCCCATGGGTATGAGTGAGCTCCTGGGGCTGGGGCAGGCCAAGCTGCAGGAGGAGAATGTGGCACTGCCTGCTGAAGGCCAGAACACCCATCCCAGCTGCTCGAGGCCTGCTCTGGCCCGTGGGGCTCTGCACGCCCAAAGGCTCACTCTCCTTAGCTGTTGGCACCTGGGGGCAGAGCTCAGTGACTGCTTCGCACAAGTCCTGCAGGGTGTTTATTTTCCCAGGCTCCTCCCCAGGACCATCTCTCATGCCCCCCGTCTGGACTGGCTCTGGTCGGAGCAGCGGGAGGACTGTCGGGCACAACGGGGCGGCCAGGGGCCTCTGTGCCCCGCTAGCGGGAAGGATGCCAGGTACACCTCAGCGCCTGCCTGCTTGGCTTCCACCCAAATCACCTCCTCGTGCATGATCATTGCAGCGCTGTAGAGTCCTGGAGCTTGGTAGGGGGCAGTTGGCAGCCAGAGCAGGTGCCCTCTTGGCCTGGCCCTTGGCACACAGTGACCCTCCGCCAGTGCCTTCCCTGTCATTGTACGCCTGGGTCCCAGGGATGAACACTGTGTCCTGGGGGTGGAAGCTACAACACCTGCCTTGCAAGGACTCAGGCTGCTGGGGGCTGGCAGCCCAGGACGTTCCCAGGCCATTCTCGGGAGGTCATGGCATGGTGACAGACAGCCTTGACCAGGCCTCAGCCCGAGGCCCGTGGTTTGCAGTTCTTGCAGTCATGTACCCAAACACTTCCACATGCTCTAGAAATGATTCTTACCTCCTGACCAACCAACTGACCGACCGACCAACCTACCAGCCAACCTTCCATCTCCCCAGGGCGACCTTGGTCTGCTCCCCAGGGAGATCTCTGCCTGGGATGAGCGAATGCACCATCTGCTTACACTTTCAGTGTCCCTGGGATGGGTCTGCCGCGCCAGGTGCCCCCGCAGGTGGGAGGCAGGCTGGAGCCAGGAAGTGTGGCATGGGGGCTGCGGGTATTTCGGGGGTCCGTGCCAGCTTCCAGCACCACATACAAACTATCTGTATGCTTTCTTGGATGGATCCTATGGAAGCCCATGTTCTGATTTCCTATTTTTTCCCCAAATCGTTGAGAAACAGCTGAATCATTTGTATTTTAGGTGCTCACGTGCGGGTGGCAGCCTGTCCATGTGTCTGTAGCATGTGAGAGTTCCGTGGGCCGGGAGGGGGTTGGGGACGTGGGGCTCAAGGGCATCGACCAGACAGCGTGATCTGCGGACTTCCTGGGCCTGTGCTGTTCGGGGGTGCAGCGTCCTCACTGCCTTGGCCCCTGTCTCCCGGTGCCCTGTTTGGTGAGGATCCGAGGCACACTTTGGGGTCAGGGCCTCAGGTGAGAGAACATAAGATGGTAGCAGAGGTAGGTGCGTTAAGTTGGTCATTTTTATGTGGCAGGGAAGAGTGACACTGAGGCCCTGCCCAGGCACATGTCCATCCTCAGGGTGGGGTGCCCAGCTCACTGAAGCACTCCGCTGCCACTGGACGCCCAGCCCGAGGCTGCCTGGGCTGGTGCTGCCCCCTGGTGACAGGTGGTGGAGTCGCGTTCCCTGCCTCACGGTTCTAACTCGGGCTCCTTCCTGTCTTTGCTTTTCAGACCGTGAGTCCATCTTCTTCAACAGCCACAACGTGTCAAAGCCCGAGTCGTCATCGGTCCTGACCGAGGTACGTCTCTCCACTGTGGCGGCCTAGGCTTGGGGGTGCCGTTGCCCGTGGGGTCGCTGGCCAAGCTCTCCAGCCTGGAGGGGCAGGAAAGACCTTTCCCCCTGCCAGGGGTCCGGGGAGGTTCCAAAAGCCCTCTTCCTCTGCTTGCTTCGGGGCTGGTGCTGTGGCCGTCACAGGCTACTAGTTACCTTGCACGGAAAGTTTCCTGACTCCTCTGCAGCAGGAGGAAATCCTCCAGAGCTGCTTTCTGGTCTGCCTTTTCCCCGATTTTAACAAAGGACGTGGAAGCGGCACCATTTCAGCCCTCCTGTGTCTGTCCTTGTCCACGTGAGCCCAGCAAGCCCATTACGAGCCTGCTGTGTGCTTCTGCAGCCTGGGCGTGGGGCGTGGGCACTGTGGCCGGTGTTCAGTGAACATCACTGTGTGCTGCGTGGCATTGTAGCCGGGCCGTACAGCCGAGGCTAATTAGGAGGCCGGTGCTCAGAGAGGTTCACTGACTTCTCTAGGTTCACAGGGCTTTCAGGCAGTGGCAGAGCTGGCATTTGATCCCAGATCTGTCTGATCCTAAAGCTGGATCGTGAGGAATGTAGGACTTCTTACCTCACTGGTGATTCCCAAGCAACTGTCTCCAAAGCAGACAGTTAGAAGTGGCCTTGGGGCCACCCTCTGCCATTTCCCCATAAGCCCAGCGAGGCGACGGCCTCTGCAGCCACTTCCCCGAACTCGGAGCCCCCTTCCAGGACTGCTGTTCCCGAGCTTGTGTCCATCCTGCCTTTCTGGGAGACTTTGCTGTGTCCTCCTCCCTGTCTTGGGCGGTCTCACCAGCCAGAGCCACAGCAGACCCTCGCCCCAGCCTCAGTGCTCTGTGCTCCGTGTTGAGGCCCACGCTCCCCTCGTGCTCTGCCCCCACCCAGGCGGCCTGTCTCTCTGTTGCTCGTGTCTGGTACCGTTGAGGGGCCAGCTGTGTGCTGAGGATTGGACAGAGCCCAGGCATGGACAGGGACCTGGAGGGAGCACCACCAGCCTCGAGGTGTCGATAGATGCCCCTCGGGAGCAAGTCAGGGGAACTGTGGAACAACTGATTTCAAACAGAACCTCCCAGTGCCTGGCTGTGCACATTGTGAGGTGTACGTGGGTGCTCTGTGCGTGAAGAGCTTTCCTCCTAAGCTTCAGACTCTTCAGGGCTTCTTCCCTGCAAGGTTCTCGGGGCCTTGCCCAGCCGCTGTGGCGGAGGGGAGTCGGCATTCACACCCCTCGCACAGTGTGGGGTGGCAGCACTGGGCCTGCTAACCGGTGCCAGCAGGTCACTGTGAGGGCCGTGAGCAGAGTGAGCCACCCGGAAGTCACCTTCTTGGATTATTGCTTGTTGACCGCTTGGCCTCAGTTTCTCCATCTGTAAAACGGGAAGGGGTTGGCCTAGAGACACTGCAGGCCCCTTCTCTCCACCTCTAAGGGCTGCAGTCGTCTCCTCCTTCCCCTCAGCACATGGCTGCTAGTCAGGAATCTGCCAGGACTGGCAACTGTTACAAACAGAAAAGGGAAACGCAGTCAGCACCACCTTTTCCACTCGGGGCACCCGCAGGCCGGCTGACACAGCCAGCTCTGGTCCCAAGTACGGGAACACGCTCCTTACTCATCTGCTCACCCCCTGCCCACCTGGGGCTCCTCCGGTCCCCATCTCAGCCTCCCTGGGAGTCCTGTGCAGCCCCCTGCTCTGGCGTTGAAGCCGCCCTGCCTCCCTAGCCAGACACCCCCAAGGGTGGACCCAGCCCCACCCCAACTCACAGGCTCCAAACAGTTTACTCTTAGGAAACCAGTGTAGGGTATTGAGCAAGAGCACAAACTCCGGCAGGATGCCTGGGGTCCCACCACGCTAAGGCTGGTCATGTCACTTCTCTGAGCCTCGGTTTCCTCATCCTGCCCCAGAGGGTGTCCGTGGGATTCGGCGAGTTCCTGGGTGAAACATGCCACCACCCCGCACGGTGTTCAGCAGCGCTTGGTGTCAGCAGTGCCGGGAGGCGAGGGCCCTCAGGGTCCACTTGAGCACCTTCCCAACTGCTGTTGCCTCCTGGTTTTCTAGGACATCATTGGAGCATTTGTGTAGGACCCACAGGCAGAAAGGATGTTCATGCTTTTATCTTGTCCTAGGAGGGGCTGTTTGGTTTTAAATAATCAGCAGCTTCAGGAGGGTTTCTGAGATTCCTTAGCAGAGTGGAGGGTGGCTTTATGAACAGCGTATCATGAGATGCTGTGACGGGCAGCGAGCCGCCCCGCTGCCAGGCCCTGTGCTGTGAACCCCGCGCGTCAGCTCCTTAGTCCTCACCAGAATCTCGCGACAGAGGTATCTTTATTACCCCATTACTGGGGCGAGAAAACGAGGCCCGGAAGGGTTACGGTGTGGCCTAGAGCATGCAGTGGGGACGGGGCAGTGCCCGTCCTCCCCAAGTGGGCAGTGCCTACTGCAGCCAGGCCACCTCTGCCGATTAGGAAGTGTTTCCCCCAGGTAAGGCATCGGGGGTGTGGGCCGGAGGGCCCCGCCCGCTCTGCAGAGGTGGTGCCCAGGTGTGTGTCCCTGCTCAGCACGTGTGTGGAGGTTCCCGGTGGCCCCTTCGGTTTCCTGTGCAGGGATCCCCCAGGGCTCCGTTCCCAGCCCTCCTGACCCAGCTTCACTTTTTTTAATTGAGTTGAAATTCACATATATAAAATTGACCATCTTAAAGTGGATGGACAGTTGAGCAGTATTCAGAACACGCACAGTGTTTTCCAGCCACCACGTCTGTCTAGTTCCAAAACATTTCCTCACCTGTAAGAAAACCCCGTGCCTATGGGATTCATGCCCATTGCCCCAGCCCCTGGCACCCACTGAGCTGGTTTCTGTCTCTCTGGCCATACCTGTTCTGGATGTTCCATATAAATGGAATCGTGTAGTACGTGGCCTTCTGCGTCCGGGTTCTTTCACTCGGCGTGATGTTTTCAAAGCTCACCCACATTGTAGCATGTGTCAGAATTTCATTCCTTCCTAAGGCTCAGCAATATTCCGCTGTATGGACAGACCACAACTTGTTTATCCATCTGTCTCCATGGGCAGTCGTTGTTCTCACCATTTGGCTTTTGTGAACAGACAGAGCTGCGGTGACCGTGGGGGACAAGCGTCTGTGTGAGTCGTGTTTTCAAGTCTCGGGTGTAGACCCAGGACTGGGATTGCCAGGTCATATGGTAATTTTGTTTAATTTTTTGACCGAGCTTCACTTTGACCTTCCCCGGACCAGTCACCTCTCTCCACCCCTCCTCCCCGCTGGCCCCCGCATCCACAGCCCCCAGAACTCCAGTATTCGTTGAACGCCTACTGTCTTGGCTGACTTGGAGGTGACGCAACAGTCCCTGCCCTAGAGTCCAGGTGCAGCCCCTCCTCCCAGCCAGGCCTGTGCTGTGCCCACCATGTCAACAACCTGGGATGGAGGCCTTGTTGGTCCCGTTTTACAGAAGAGCAGACTGAGACACAGAGGCTGAGTGCTTTTCCCTGAGTTCACGGGGCTAGGAGGTCACTGCAGGATTTGAATCCAAATCTCCCTACCTCCACAATCCTTCCTTGTGCAACTCCTGCCACTTCCTCCCGGGCCCTGGCCGGGGGCTGAGCCTGAGCACATGAGATTTGTGTGCCTGTCACAGGTCAGCGGTGACTAGAGCAGGAGATGAGCAGGGTTGGGGGAGTCCAGGCCTGGGTGGGAGAACTGTGAGCTGGGATGGCCCCGTCAGCCCTTTGGAAGCTTTGCCAAAAGCTGAGTTTGGACCGCAGGGGTCAGGCAGGAGCAACAGAGCAGCCTCTTGGGGAAAGCCCATGTTTCGTGGGACTTGAATTAATTTGGAGAAATCATAGTTGGCCACTTGTTGGGGAGGAAGATGGTGTGTCCGGCCCAGAGCCCTTGACCTCACGTCCCGAGGCCCTCTGCGATGCTGGGCAAGTGAGGTGCTGATCAGAACACGCCCCTCTGCCCTGACCCTGCACCCCAGCCCCTCCCAGTTGTCTCCTGCAGCTTCTGCCTCCCACCTTTGCTCCGCCAGACTCTCCCCGGGCCTCTCCCTTCTCCCACCTGCCCGCACGCCCAGACCCTCCTACCTGCAAGGTCCGGCTCCAGTGCTGTCTGCCGGGTCCACGATAGAGTCTCCATGTCCGTCCTCCCACTGAGAGGGTTGGGTTTTAGAGGCTGAAAAATACGAGTCTAAATCCAGCCCTGTGCTTTTGAGCTGCGTGACCCTGGACCAGCCCCCGTCCTCTCTGAGCTTCAGTCCCCTGTGTGAGGCGCTGACACCGACACTGGCCTTGCAGGGTGTGGGGACCCTTGGGAGGCAGAGCGCGTCACACACCTGGTGCCTCGGCCGGAGCTTCCTGCGGTGGGTCTGTCCTGCCTCCTGGCCGGAAGGATACCAGGGCCTCGTGGCGGGGTCTCTGTGCGGCGTGGCATCGTGCCGCCTCTGCCCACAGCCTGACCTCCCTGTCTGTGTCGGCAGCTGGACAAGATCGAGGGCGTGTTCGAGCGGCCGAGCGACGAGGTCATCCGGGAACTCTCCCGGGCCCTGCGGCAGGCGCTGGGCGTGTCACTCTTCGGGATTGACATCATCATCAACAACCAGACGGGGCAGCACGCTGTCATCGACATCAACGCCTTTCCCGGTGAGCAGCAGGGCTGGGGTCGTGGCCAGTGTCTAGACTAGTGTCCCCCGGTGACAGGGCAGCTGGACCTGAAGCCAGCTGTCCCTCCCGTGGGGTCTGGAGCAAGCGCAGCCCTGCTGCGCCTTGCCCGCACGTGTGTCCTGGGGTCGCGGGGTGCGGCAGGAAGTGAGGAGATCCGTGCGTCCAGCCCGCTGTGCACACATTCCTCCGCCTCTTCTCTCACCCCTGCACCACCAGCATCAGCCTTTATCGGCAAACCCTCCATCCCTTTGGCCTTTTTAGGTTTAAGGAACTAGAAGGAGGGACTACAACGCCTCTCCCAAGTTGACATGTAGGGAAACTTAGGCCCCCTAGAGAGGAAGAAACTGTCCAAGGCCCCACAGTGCATTGGTGGCAGGGCCAGAGACTCCCAGGCACGGCCTCCTTCCACTGCCTTGAGCAGTTGTGCCGGGGACAGGCCTTGGGAGGGGTCCCCACGCTGTGGCACCTGATTCCTGCTCCCTGCTGGGCCCCAGGAACCTACTGACACAGAGCCAGGCTCCATGTACCCCTCACATCCCAGCAGCAGGAGACGGCACCAGTGAGCCCTGACACAGGTCTGTCAGGGACGACAGTGGTAACATCCACAGCCACTGCTCACCAGGCTGTGTGCTTCACCCACAGACATGGGGTCTCTGTGGCGTGTCCACCTCCCACAGCAGCTTGGAGATGAGGCCAGCCCTGAATCACACACACCCAGCGCAGAGCTTCAGTGCTCATTCCATGGCCGTCTCTACCCTGAGATGCATTTTGCTCCATATTTTTCTTGATTCCAGCCTTGATTAAGTACCAGAGACTGTGCCTGGCAGGTGGAGACTGCTTGGGACATTTGCTGCAGGGAGTGGGGCGTGACTTCCTCATGCTGTGCAGCTCACAGGCCCCCCCGCACAGGGTGTGTGACACGCGTGTCCCCTCCGCTCCTCAGTGCTCAAGCCAGTACAATCATCACGACTCACAACCAATGACGCGGAGCCCACTGGCTCCTTCTGCCATTCATGTAAGGGCTGAGCGTGAGCTCAGCTGCCCAGGCCCTGCCTTGGAGAGCTCTTGCCCTAGTAGGGAGGAGGCAGAGGACAGAGTGGGTCACGAGGGGCTGCTGCCAGAGGCAGCGACACTGGAGCCCAGCCGGAAGGGGAGGGGCCCTCTCTGGGGATGGAGTGGTGGCTCCTGGGTCGAGGAGTTCTGTGGCTACAGTGGGTGCAGGTGGGGGGTGGGAGGATGGCGGTGGAGAAGGACCTCGAATGACCAGCTGAGGCTGTTGGGTCCCACCCTGAGCGAGGCGTGGGACCTGGGGTGAGGTCTGTGTTCATGGACAGGAGACCAGACCTGTGGGGCAGTCGTCTATTTTTCTCCAGTCCCCCAGGTGCAGCATGGAGGGAGGTGGGACTCCCTGCGTGCTGTGGGATTGAGTGCGCAAGGGGATCGAGGAGCCTTGGGAACCGTCACAGTAACGCACCTTGAGCCCTAAACCATGTGGGGGTGGCACAGTACAAAGGTGGCAGTGTCAGCAGGCTGGAGGGTCAGGGAGGCGGAGAGGGTGGGGGCTGTTGGGGAAATTCTAGAAGGAGGGAGGAGACGGGAGAGGGGTGAGGTTAGCACCTGAGCAAGGCTGTCCCCTCCCAACACAAACACCTGTGTGGGGCAGGGCCCGAGGGTCATCTGGGCTGCAGAGGAGGATGCGGAGGCTTCTTCCAGGGAAGCCAAGAGACGGGCCGCCCGGGTGGGGCCAGGCGTCGAGGGGGCTGAGGCTGAGCCCAGGGGCACTGGGGAGGGCCCAATGCTGAGGGGAGGTCCGGGGCTGTGTGTGTCGGCCCCGGCCAGGTGCAGGGAGGAGACGCAGCTGGAGGCAGCTTCATTTGCCAGCCTTGGTTAGAGCACTCCTGGGGCCAAGCAGAGGGTGGGCCTGGTCCTCCTGCTCCCCATAGGAGGCCGCCTTGGGCCACAGGTGCCCGGCAGCACCTGCACTCTGGGAATAGCAGCAGCAGCAGCACAAGTGTCGGGGACGCCTCTGCCAGCCAGGCCTGCCCTGTGGCTGAGCTGCTGCTGCTCGATGGTGTTGTCTTCACAACGACGGTGTGGAAAGGGCTGCCGGGACCTCTGTTCACCGATGAGGATGTGAGGCTGGGAGTCAAGTGACTTGTCCGGGGTCACGGAGAGCAGAGTGGGGCCCGTCAGGTCAGCCCAAGCCTGCACGCTTGGCCACGACTTTTCCCACCTCTCAGAGCACCAGCCGCGGGCTTGAATCCTGGCTCTGCCAATGCTGTCTGTGATGGGACAAGCCACCTCACTTTGCAGCCTCAGTGTTCCCTTCTAGTGGGAACAAATCCCCACCCTGTAGACAGAGGAGATGGTGTTTGCACAGTCCTGGCGTGGAGTGGGCACCCTGCCCTGCTAGTTTGCACCTCAGTCTGCTTCCCCAGGCCGACAGACCCCAGCCTTCCCCTGGCCGCTGAGTGGTGGCTGCCTCCAAACCCCCCAGAAGGCACATCCCCCGCTGGGGCCCCAGGCCATGTCTGGGGATGGTGGCAGGGTGGTTGCTTAGGAATGGCTCCCTCTGCCCCAGTGCTGACGGTGGTGGAGCTTAGCACCTCCCCTGCCATGTCTCTCCCCAGGCCACGCCCACCAGCCCCGGGGCTCAGTCCTGGCTCTGCCCTGCCTTTCACCCCCGCCCCGGGGCTGATGTCCTACAAAGGGGCACCTGGCACTAGGCGGTATTCGAGGCAAAGACAGGCCCTCAGGGCCTGGTTCATATCCCTGCGCTGCCACTTGGGAGCTTTGTGACACTCAGTAGCCATGTCTTCTGTGAAATGGGGACAGAGCCGTGAAGACTGAGCGAGGGGCCGTGATGTGATCACGGGGAGGCACCGCGTGCCATCTCTTGTAGCCACCTTCATTCTCACTGTGGGTACCCGTGTCCCCCTCGGACTTGGGCTCCCTGGAACCACAGCAGTTGTTTGCTGAAGGGATAAGGATGGGAACGAACCCACCCACCTCGCCCTGGGCACGCCTTGCAGGGCTTTTCTCTATGAAGTGCCCGGGTGCCATGTCTGCACCTTCATTCCCACCCCTGCGTCCTCTGATGGCTGTGAACGTCATCTCAGGGAAGGTGCAGGGCTGCAGGAACCTCCCGATCCTCCACGTTGGCTCAGGCAGGTGGGGGCACTCACCTGTGTTGAGTCTCTTTTGGACCAGTTTGCTGGGCGTTAGCAAATCCTCACCCTGGATCCTGGCCGCCTGCTGGTGAGCTCCCAGGGACTCTGCTGCCGCTGACGTCTGCTAGGAAGCATTCGCCCCTGGCAGGCTCCACGGTCTGCACCCCAGTCAGGGCCCTTAGTTCCAGGCAGCAGTGGGGCCTTGTTGCAGGCTTTGGGCCTGTGGGTGGTGCCCAGCGCCTCTGCCCCGTGGCTTTGACCCTCAGTGTGGGGCACAGGGGGCCTCCCTGCAGGTATTGGGGGCGAGGGGGTGAAGCAGCTGCCAGTGGAGCAGGCACCACCCACGGCCCAGCCCTCCACAGCCTCTGCCCGAGAGGTGGTGTCTTCCTGGGTTTGCAGACCCGGGACAGGGGCGCAGAATGGACGCCGTCTCCAGGACTCGGCCGGGGCCAGGCCTGGCTGGGTTGTGTGGAGTTGAGGGGTGTTTATTATTCAGAGCATGTGGAGCGGGCTTGGCACTGCCACCCCTAGCTGTGCCAGCGTCCTGACCTGTGTACTGGCTCTCACCTCGGTGTGTGGCTGGGGGAATGATAGGGCCGTGTCTGAGATGGTTGGGGTCACAGGGTGTTCTGTCATCAGCTCAAGTTCTCACCTGCTGGGGGCAGCCAAAGGTCAGGGACCAGCCCTTGGGGCCACGCGTGCACAGTTTGAGTCCAGGCTGTGACGTCCCACAGCCTGCCTTGTCCGCCGAGCCCTCGTGTGCTATGTGAATGGGATCTTGAGAGCGAGCCCTCCCGGGAGCCCACCCATCCCACTTCCTCCTACCCATGACGGCCCGTAACGCCCCACGCTGTCTGTCTCTCCCACCCAGGCTATGAGGGCGTGAGCGAGTTCTTCACAGACCTCCTGAACCACATCGCGACCATCCTGCAGGGCCAGAGCGCAGCCACGGCAGCTGCGGGGGACGTGGCCCCACCGAGGCACAGCAAGGCCCTGGCCGAGCCGGCAGACAGCCTGGCCGGCGAGCGGACGTGCAGCGCCAGCCCCGTGTCGGGCGAGGAGGCGCCTTGGAAGGCCGAGGCCGACGCGGGTGGCACTGCCAAGCTGCCGCACCAGAGACTCGGCTGCACTGCGGGCATGTCGCCCAGCTTCCAGCAGCACTGCGTGGCCTCTCTGGCCACCAAGGCCTCCTCCCAGTAGCTGCGGAGCCAGGACCCAGAGGGGCGGTGCGGGGTGCGGAGCACACCCGCTGGGCAAGCAGCTACTACTAAGAATTCCCAATGATCTGATTCTTTTTCTTAATTTTTAACCTGACTTTCTGATGTCATGATCTAAACGAGGGGTGGGGGAAGATGGAGAAGAACACCAGGTGGTCCAGCCTTGCGGAAAAGGCGCATCCCGCCTGATTCCTGCTGCGCAGGTCTCCCCACTGCGTTTACACACTCGTGTTCTCAACACTCGGTCTGAATGCGCGGGGTGCTCCTGTGTGCGTGTGGTTGCCATGCCAGTGTGGGTGCACATCCACGTCAGTCCGTCTGTGTGGCCGCTGGGGACCAGGCCTCCAGGGATCCTGGAGGGGGGCCCGGCCAGATTAGAGCGAGAGTGAGCGGTACCCCCAGGACTCCCACACCCAGACCCACCCCTTCCTTGTGTCCCTCCAGCTGGTCTCCTGCTCTGTGAGCCCCACCCTGCCAGGTGTGCAGCTCACCCTCCCTCCCTCCCGAGAGCCTGCAGAGGTGCCAGGCCCCTGGGGGAGCTGGGCCAGGCTATGCTGCACTGTGACAGAGAAAGGAGCTTTCCATGGGCCAGGGGCCAAGGCCAAGGCCTGGCTGTTGCCACTCTTAATGCCCCAGCGCACCGTGCACAGGGCCTCCTGCCCCCGGCCCTGCGCTTCCTCACCCCTGAACCCAGAAAGGAGGCTGCCTGCGTGGGGCCTGGGCCGATTCCAAGCCTGTGCCAAGGATTTGTACTGTGATTTGGGACAAACCATTCCGAAAGTCTTCGGGCCTTTGTCTCCTGGTCGCTAGTGAGCATCTGGGCCCCGGGAGCCCTGAAGTGCCCTGACCCCGGGCTGCGCCCTGCTTCTGTGCGAGGTCATCCAGTGAGAACGGGCACGGGAGCCTCTGCTTGGCGCTGGAGGGATTGGGGGCCTCTTTCCTGGCGGGGGAGGCCACCCGTACAGTTCACTCCTGTTCACATTGGCCGGTGCCACCTGCCCAGCAGGCCCCAAGCACTGAGCCATCCAGGCGCCAGGGGGCTGCCCCTCCCACTCTGTGCGCTCTCCCGTCGCCATGGCAGCAGGCAAAGCCCTGGCTCTCCCGTCTGACCCCAAGTTCTGGGTGGGCCAGCAGCTCCCTCTGTGGAGGGCAGAAGATGGGGACACTGGGGACGGCGGGTGCGGCGCATAGGGGCCCTGAGCATGGTTTGGAGTCTTAAGATACCAGTTCACTTTGAAAAAGAAAACAGCTTCTGGGCTGTCCGAGAGAGGCTGCGGCACGGGGCTCGGAGGCGGCTCCCGCCTGGCCGAGCAGGGAGCGGGGCGTCCCCTTTGAGAACGGAGGGCTGGGCCGGGTGCGGGCAGTGCCGTCAGAACTGCCCAGTTCTTTTGGAAAAGGGGGCCCTACGACTAAGCACGTTTACATGGCTTGAGTGTTGAGCCCCGACTGACGTCTGTGCCGCCTTTCCTAGTTCCGAGCCCGGCCGGGGAGCGGGGAGCGCGGCCGGCCTCTCGCACTGCTTTGTCTCCAAATAAACTACTGAATCGAACTGCATCTCCCATGTGTTTACAGAGTGTCGCGCGAGTTTGTTATGTCTTTCTCCCAGTTCTTAAAAGATGTTTAATAAAACAGCTTTACCTTTTAAAAATAAAATGCCAATCCCAAATTGCCTCCAACAGCTGGGATGTGCGGTGTGACTCCCGGCCGTGTCGTGTTCCTGTCCAGTGTGTGGCCTCGCCAGGGCCTGGCTGACAGCCACCGCCTGCCTTCTGTTGACGTGCGGGGACTTACATTTTCCAGGAGTGGGAACTGAGGGGTGGGCTTTTGCCTGCTGAAGGCCTGGGAGCCACGAGGCGGTGGAGGAGCAGCCCGCACCCAGGGCCCGTCCAGGCCGTGGCCACTGCCCGCCAAGCGACGGGAGCATCGAACAGAGGGCCATGAACCGTGGTGAGGCGCCAGCCACCCCTCAGAGTGGGCCTCGGTGGCCGGGGTGAGAGCCCTGTTCTCTGCATGCCTCGGGTGCATACTGACCTTTTCTGGTCCCAGGACGCTGTCCGTGGAGCTGGTTTCCCCTTAGGCCTCATTGTCCCGGCCTTAAGCTGGGCCCTGGCAGCCGCCCCTTTTCCTAGGGCGTGCGGTGCTGCCTCCTGAGTGGGAACAACCTGCTAAGCCAAGGATGTTGCATGGTGGCGCCTTGAGTTGGCCCTGCCAGTGTCGTGGTGGAGTTGGGACTCTCGCTCAAAGGCTTCCGTTTCCGAGTTGGGCAGCACACTGGCTGTGTGACCCTGCAGCTCTGTCGGGGTGGGCAGAGGGCAGGGAGCTGAAGGGCTCCAGGAGCAAGGGGCAGGGCCACACTGGCTGAGGCTTTGGGTGGCTTCGGAGGGGCACCCTGGACCCACAGCCTGGGGTCAGGTTCTGCCTGAGGATGCTTTGAAGGTATAATGGTGCGATTCTGCAAACAAGACACCCTACCGAGTGCCACCTGCTGCGTTTCTGTCCTGAGGTAGGGGCTCGGTGTCCCAGAAGTGTCTAGGTTTGCTGTGCATGGTATGTAGGGCTGGGCCTGCGGTCACCCAGCTGAAGGCCAAGGGGGTCTTTGGGGTTTCGTGTGCATGGGGCGGCCTGTATCTTACTCCCGCCAGTGGAAGAGAACGCAGCCTTGAAAAGGCATCCCCTCCACCCACGGGCCTGCCGAGTGGGCTTTATGGGAGGGGGAAGACCCTAGGAGGGAGCTGTCTGGTTTTTGAGCCAATTCAGAAAAGCAGCTCTACTCATCCAAGAACTAGGTACGGAAAAAAAGAAAAAGAAAAGCAGCTCGTGGCTGCCTGACAGCCCCTCCGAGGCCAAGGGAGATGGCGGGTCCTTCGTCCTCCCTGCCTTGAAGACCAGTCTTGGTCCTTGGTCACTCAGATTGACTGCTAGCCACAGACAGCCATCGAGTGGTTTCACTGATGTCCCTGGGGTTTGTGTCTGCCCTCTCTCCTGTTCCCTGGGAACCGATCGTTGACCCCAGCAGCACCTCTGCTTCCTGTGCTGCGGCTCCCAGGCCCCTGTCCATGCCAGAGCCCTTGAGCTGGGAGCTGGCAGCCCGGAAGGACAGGTGACCATATAGCAATCCTGGACAAAGGCCCTGGGCCTCTGCTGCACCCTGATGCTCCGTGCCTTGCCCAGGCCTGAGCCTTCTCCCGTGGGCCCTGCCCACGAGACAATGTGTCTGTGGCTTTGTCCCTTCTTTCTGCACAGCCATTGCCAGCGTGGGCTTGGAGTGACCCCCCATCCCTACACTCTGTTCAGAGCGAGCTGGAGCGTGAACAGCGTGGGCGCCTGCTGGCTGGGTCCTCTTCCTGCTGGTTCTGCCAGCAGGACCCGCCCAGAGCACCCGGGGCCTTTTTCAGGAATGTTGCATTTTCTCTTTACTTCTGGAGGGACTGTCCTCTCCCACAGCCGGCCTGACCCCTTCCTGCAGGGATGTGTGCAGTCACACCTCTCTGAAGCTCACTCTTAAAAAGATACTAGCAGAGGGTTTTCTCCAGGACGTTACCGTTAATGGTGACACCTGGGTTTTGTGACAAGTGCTGTTTCTTTCAACCCTGTTCACAAGCAACTTTGCCAGAATCCCAAATTGGTTTGTTCTTAATTTGTGTACAGACATATATAACACGCATGACTACATGTACCGCGTATAAAATCATGGCTCCTGTCCACTGGCTCTTCTCACTTGGTTTATGTCTATTCCATGTGACTAGAACACTGCAGATGGCTCGTCTTTGGGATGGGTTGTTTCAGGGACAAGGTGTCCCCATATCCTCTTTACTATCTGGGTAGCAGATGTTTTGAATTCTAACTGTCTAGTGGCATACAGCTAGTGTTGGGTTTATTTCTATAACTGGTGAGGGTGGAGTGTAAACTTCTCTCTGAAACATGTGAAGAAATAAGCACCTCGCAGGCCCAGCCGTACAGAGGGGTCCCTCGGTACACTAGGGGCAGGCGACGGCGGCAGGCACAGCCCAGCCTCGGCGGAGAGGCCCAGATTTGCTGAGACCCCTCTAACAACTTGTGTCGTCATAGTATTAATAATAGTTTCCTGGTCCACACGGGGCCCCTCCAACCCTCACCACAATCTGATAAATATATATAAGTATTGTCCCCATTTTATAGATGAGGAAACTGAGGCCCTGAGAGGGCCAGAAACACCTGTGCAAACTCTCCCACTAGTTAATGGCGAGGCTGGGCATTCCAGCCCCAGTTGGAGGTCAAACCTGAGTCCTTGCTGCTGAACCTGCCTGCCTGGACCCACCAGACAGAGCCCGAGCCCCCAGTTCCCACATCCCAGCTGGCACCCTGAGCTTGTGGCGGGGAGATGGGGAGAGGAAGGAACAGTGGGGCCCTTCGCATGTGTTATTCGATCCCACACACCCTTCATGGCAGCATTTTGCAGATGAGGAATCAAGGCTCAGGGGTACAAAGTCACTTGCCCAAGATCCCGCAGCTAGGAAGTAGCCCAGAAAGGAGTCGCCCCAAATCTGATGCACCCCACCCACTCTGAGTTGAGAGGGGAAAAAATTCTAAGAGAAAGGAAAGAGCCCAAAACAGATTTATTTTTCCTTAGATAAATTTTATACAGAATATATTACAGTTAGGAGTTCTCAGCTTTCACCAAAAGGTCAGAAGTTATTGCAGTTGTGCCCAGTGGATATGATGCTGGAAGGGAAACTTCTAGAAAGCTGCCTGTGTTGAGAGAAGGAATCGCCGATGTTTAAAGTCGTGGGAGTCCGCCCTGCAGAGGGGGTTCCAGGGCAGGGTCAAGAGCAGAAGGACAGGAGCGTGAGGGTAGCAGGGTGGCCTGGGCTTGGGCGGGCTGCAGGCCACCTCCCTACTGGAGGCAGCACTTGGGCCGTGTGGCCAGGGCCTGCAGTGGGGACAGCAGGGCCAGGGCCACAGGGCGCCTGGGGCCCCTCAG
>CAUYRT010064264.1:0-65141 GCA_963574885.1 Lepilemur ruficaudatus
GTATTTGCTCATTGTCTGTTTAGAAGGTCACACCCAAATGGTCACCTCAGCCTTATTCAGGGTACTCCAGGCTCTGTCAGTTTACACCAATTCTGTGAGGCAGTTCACCCAGGGGATCCTTTCCCCAGGGTCCCCCAAAGCCTTTGTTCAGCCATGCTCCGTGTCCATGTGCACAGCTACATGTGAAAGCTGTACTCAAGCATTTAAGACAAATCTCACCCATCTTCCATCTTAAACCAAATTCAAGTCCTATTTTTTATTATCGCACTAAATTAAATGAACAAAATCATCAAATGAATTTGTGTGACCAGAATTAAGCAGTCAAAATTATTTTATCAAACAATTTCCCAAATCTAAAACATAGCTAAATGGTTAGAATTCTTATAACTCTGCAAATACCAATGTTTCTTCTTTCTACTCTTCTTTTCAAAAATTGGCCAACTAAGAGTAAAGAAACTCAGTAAATTATGATAGAATGTCCCAATGGAACTGCTTGGATTAAATGGCATCAGTTCCATCTTAATCTCACCTGAATTTTGATAAGTTAGTTTTGGGGTTGCTTTCAGTGGAGGGTTATTTGTGAAGGCCATAACTTTAACAATGGGATTCTCTATTGAGTTTAAAACTAAAGCACATCACATCTAGTGATTACCTAGAACATCAGTTTTCTGCCACTGTGTGTGGCATCACAAAAGTCAGCAGGTTTAGGTGGGTTCTGTCTCTTTTCTCCAAATGTGTAAACATGCTTTAGTGATTGATATTTTTTCTTCTTCTCATATATGACCTTTAGACTGTAAAAGGAGGCATATCTGAAACAAGAATTGAGAAACGCATCGTGATCACAGGAGATGCAGATATTGATCATGACCAGGTAAAGAATTTAAGTTCTAGATCTAAACGTGATGGTGTTTGTTTTCGAAGGTTTGCGTCTGTGTGTAAGCCCTTTCTCCCAGGACCTCCTGGATGAAGTCCACCTCCTAAGCAGGGCAGAAAGATAATTCACAGCCTAGAAACAGCCTGTCCTTTCAGCTTTCCTACCTCTGAATTAACATAAAACTTAGATTGCTATTTATTTTCCACTGGCTTTACATGCACTTTGGGGTCAAAATAATCTGGAAGGTTTCTGGCAACCATTAGTTATTCATCTGGGCCTGGTTTAAAGGCAAGTTATCAAATATTTTTTAAGTGAATGGCAGTTGAATGATAAGGGCTTCCAAAAAAAATGGAAAAAGCCTCTAAGCTTGACTTAATCCTACTTTCAGAAACTTTTCAAGTATTTTTTTATAGCATTGGCCAATTACTACCAGGTGTTTTCCCCTAATTATTACTATTATCAGGGTGGGGGGAGGTAATTTAAGGTCTTTTAGAAAGTGAAAATTTACATTGATTCTGAAAAATTTTTAGAAAGAATCATGCTTCTATTCTAATGTTAAGTTTGGCAGTGTATATGGCTTTGAACAGGTGATGAATGAAACTGCTGGAGACTGTGAGAGGAGCTTTTTTTTTCTCAGTGATTTTAACTCAGATTTAAAGGAGACCAAGCTGTTTTCCTTTATAACAACTTGAAGAAAAGAAATATTCAATTGGCCATCTCAGCTGGGGAGTAGGAGCTAATGGTAGTTATACAGCTTTGAATACAATACTGAGCTCAGCAAAGAGAATTTTAGAGAAGAAAAGTTTTCATTTGAGGAAGGCTCCCTCTATGTGACCAGAGAGAAATGGATTTTCTTCGTGCTTAAGAAGAAAATTACTCCCAATTTTTTTAACGTTTATAAGCATGATTTTTACTTACATATTCATAATGTATTTCTTTTAATTCCTTGAGAGTTATCCTGACTCTGAATTTTGACTTAAGAGTGGAGATTCCTAGGAGATGACTAGTAAACTTGCCTGCTTACCACCGAAAATGAATTACCTATGTGGAATCTATGCCTCTGGTTTCCCAGAGAGGATTTATTCTACTGTCCACTAGGACAGTTTTGAGCTCTCCTGACCTGAAGTGATTCTTACTCTTTTTCTCTGAGACTCTTGCCCAGCAAGCATTGATTGAATTCCCACAGCGTGCGAGGCAGAAGCCCACATTCTTTAGCGTGGTGGAAAGTGCAAATTGGGGTCTCTTAGCCATTACATTTTCTACCCTCTTTCCCCACCAACCGGAGCCCTTTCAGGCCACTTTTCCAGCAGGACTGCTCTCAGGTTTTATGTGATGTATATTCTTTTGCCTTTTGGGCTATTTTACCTGAAAACTCAAATCTAGGTAGTACTTCTTCTGAAAGGTAAACATTAAAAACACAACCTGAAATATAAGTACCGGAATAGCACACATTCATAACTGTTAAAAAATCACGATGCTACTGCAGCCTTAACTGCTTTTGCTGCAAAGACATGCATCTCTTGTATGAGATCATGTTTCAGCCGTTTTTAAAACTGAGGTCAGACATCCAAATAAAGAGGATAGAGATTTAACTCTTTCATGTTTAATTGTGAAATAGCATAAAACACATTGAGTAAATTCGATTGTGGCTTCCAGGATGCTTGTGACCAGCAGCTCATGATGTGTTCTCTTTCTCCTTAAAGCCTGTAAATGAGATGATGGAATTATTTAAAATTAAATGAGGGAATCCCTTTCCTGTCAAAAACTGATGTTGATCATGATCATTATTGTCATTGACACCTTTTTTCATTCCTTGCCTACGTTAAAAGGAATCTTAATAATGGAAAGGAAACCTCCATCTGAGATAGTAAAAAAGAAATCTCTTTTGTGTTGGCAAATCAAAGAGGCATGCTTTTATAGAAACCTGCTTTGCAGATTCTTCACCCTGTGCTGGTCATGACGCTCTCAGCTCCCTACCAGGAAGGGATAAACCACACTGCAGTTGCTCTTCAGAGTATATTTCTTATTATAGTAAAATAATTTCTCAATTTGGCAGTATGATAGTTTTCTCAACCATCCTTATTGCACTATAATTAATATTTTATAGTATTTAATTTCAAGTGTTGATATCATGGAGTGAAAGGAGTTATAACAAACTGATTTCAAATGTGTTTGAAGATGATTATAACAGTTTTTGCTTTTCATTCCTTTTCTGCTAATTAAAATGTATTTTACATACGTTACCTTCCCATGGGCATCATTCATATTTCCTCTAACAGTTGGCCTGGTTTATTGCAGGAAGATCTTTGTAGTGAACGTGAACTCAAAGTATCCGATCGTTTATCTGTAGCTGCCTCTGGCTCCTATCAGAGCTTGTCCTTGGCATTTTACGGTACAGAGCCCACAAACCAATATGCAGGAAACAGTTTAGATCGTTCCAGTCTTCTTTCCTATGAACACACAGAACAAAAAAAGAAAGTAAAACTTCAATCCTGTGCTTTCTATCTTCTCCCGATTTCCATTCCAATCAGCGCACCTGAAAAGCTTTTCTGATTTCCTCTGGTACCAGCTCTTGCTCGTGCTGCCATTGCATCCTCGCCCTGCAGCTGTCCACTCTCCCCACTTGACAAACACTTGTGCTACTGCTCAGATTGGAGCTGGTTCCATTCCTGATTTCTCTCTTGTCCTGAGAGTCTGGTTCCTCGTGCAAATTTAAGCAGCCTCAGGTGTCTTCTAAGCTTCTGTGCAAAAAAACATTTTGATATAAAAACAATGCCTTTTTTTGTAGCCTTTCTTCTTCTTTTTTTTTTTTAATGGAATGAAGCTCAGGGTTCTGCTCAATAAGCTTACAGCTTACAGGCACTATCATGCAAATAAGAAATGCAGTTGTCCCCTTAGGCAGGTGACAGAGCAAAAGAAAAAATTGCACTACCTTTTCTAAATGCATAGGGTCCTTAGGAGATACAGTATTCTCTGTCCTAGCAGAATTTCTTTAGAATTCTTTCTTAGACTTTGACTCTTGTTCTGTGGTGTTTTGTTTTTCTACTTTCTCCCCAAAACCTCTTTCAAAATAAAAATATCAACAATTAAAGAAAAGCATCTTCTGTCTTTGAAAAAATAGGATCTTTCCACTGTGCCAGAACACTTTTACATAGCTTACTTTCTGATAAAACACAGAGAAACTGTGCTTTCTTGTTGCCCAGTTCAGAGAAAAGACCATGAACCACAATGTCGGCACCCTGGGTCCCACTCCTGCCCTGCCACTCACAGGCTGGATGTCCTGGACAAGGCCCTGTTAACCTTTGTGCCTTTGGTTTCTTCAGCTGTAAAATAGGGAGCTGTCCTTTAGAATCTTATCTGTGTTCTTTAGCTTTCCTGATTTTGTGTTGTCGCTACTGCTCTTATAGTTCTTTGCCCTAGAGGTTTATAGATATCTTTCCTGCAATATTTTAGTTCAACAGACATTTTAGTTCAGACAATTACTGAGAGCCTAAAAGGACAAAGATGAGCAAGGCCTGGCCCTGTGCCTCCTCGGAGCTTCAGGCAGTTGGGTGATAGCGATTATCGCTTGAGTGTCTAGATCAGGCTCTGTGCCAGCTGCTTTACATCATTAATTCAGTTCATACAGCAAACCTTAAAATGGTCTTTACAGCTTCAACGTCAGTCTCAGGTTACAGGTAAGAAGGCTAAGGCTCAGAGAACCTGTGAGATTCTCCAAATTTCCCAGTGAGCGCCTGGGATCAAAGCCAACATGTTTCTTCTGCGTGTATCATTATTTGGAAGTGGACTGGAGGATTGGGAAATTTTGGAAAATGAGAAGCATTCTCTGACATTAACAATGAACCCATTTCAAATCTTGCTGTTTCCTCAAATAAAGAAGTAAGAGCATTTGGGCATGAGGTTGAGTCTGGGTTGATCAGCGTGCATGTGCTTTGCCACCCTGAGGTGGCGCCTATTCCTCAGTCACAGTTGTCCTTCTCCTTATCCTGGCAGGCACTGGCTCAGGCGATCAGAGAGGCCAGAGAGCAGCACCCTGACATGTCGGTCACGAGAGTGGTGGTGCACAAAGAGACAGAGTTGGCGGAGGAAGGGGAAGACTAAAGTAAGGTAAGCAAGCTGCATCGTCCCTGCCCTTTCTTGTGCTAGCTCTGTGCTCCTGAACCTCTGGAGGGATGTGAAAGGCAATTTTCCATCAGTGTCTCTGTTTCCTGTAGGATATTAGTTTTTCAGCTATTATTATGCCCAAGTGCATTTGCTCAGGTGCATATAATTATAAACTCTGGAATGATGGGTATGTGGTGTCAATAGCTATGAACAATTACGGGGCTGCTAACAATTAACATATGTATGTTACTATTTATCAGGCACATTAGTGTAAGTTATATTAATTGATGTTCGCAGACTCTTTCGAGGAAAGTGCTGTAACCCTCATTTAATTGAGAGATTTTTATTGTAGGAGGAGTAAGGAGAAGATGAGTTAAACCCTTTAAATCTAGACAATTAAGAATCGTATATCAGAGAATGAACCATAAAGGAAAAGATTGCTTTGACTATGTGAAAGTTAAACAATTTAGTCAAGTAACTATAGCTTCGTAGTGAGTCTTGATATCTGGTAGGGCATCCTTTCATCCCACTTGTGTTCTTTTTCTTCATTCTAGGTTCTTCCTATTCCATGTAAATTCCAGAATCAGATTGCTAGGTTCTAAGAGTAAATCCTGTGGTATTTTAATTGGAATTGCATCCATGCTGTAGTTCAGTATGGGGTGAATTATATCTTCATGGTATTGTCTTCTTTTTCATGAACATACAACGTCTCTCTCTACTTGTGTATGTCTTCTTTAACGTGTCTTTCATTAATATTATTAACTTTACTATATTAATCTTATATCTAGCAACCCGACTGTCTATATTTTAGATACTATTTTCAATACAAGATATATAATGGGCCCATAAGTAAAAATCATTCAAAATTTTAGCAAAACCAAAATATGCAGTTGCCTGAATAAATATGCTGTGCTGTATGTGAATATTGATCTTTTTATTTTTGAGATGTATTTCCCTGATTGTTTGATATGTGGAAGGCTGAGAACATTCTTACCTAGGAGCCAGAAGACTGAGTGCTACGTATAATCTTGCCAGATATAAAATTATTATTGACATTGGGAAAGTCAGTGAGATGGTGCAATCTACCTTTCCTAACTCACAGGACTTATTGTTAGGATATAATATGATAATGAATGAGAAAATCTAGTGTTATACAAATGTAAGGTGATAACACTGGATATTTTTCCTCTAAATTTTGTGAATCAGTCCCTTATTTCTTAATCAGGAATATAAGACAAAAATTAGTAACCACTGTAAGCATTACCAATACCTCTACCTTCCCTTGTGGCATTTTGATAAGTTTTTAAATGCATTAGTTATATCAGTTAATCCTGACACCTTATATTCGTTTTTGCAATGAACATACACACACACAAACACACACATAAAACTTTTGGAGTGTGCCTGTCTCAGAGGCTAACTTTTATGAGCATCCTTATTAAACAGATTCAGGAAGTTAAAATGTAAACTTATATCAAATATATAAGGTGAGCAAACTAGATAAATTTGGAAAGATTAGTTCATTTATTCAAAAAATATTTAATGAATTCCCAAATGTGCCAGGGCAGGGCTAGGCATTGAAGATTCAGTGATAGACAAAGGAAACATGGTTCCCTTTCTCGGGGAAGGATAGGCTGAGATGTGCCAGGAAGGGAGGTGTGAATATTAACAAACAAAGTGTAATTGCAGATTTGATAAGCACTCTGAAGGAAACAGAGTTATGGGAGAACAAAACAGGGGACTTGAGCTATCATAAATGTAACCTTTGACTTGAGAAACAAAGTTCGAGTTTGAGATCTGAGGGATGAGTAGGAACGACCTTAGCGTCTCAAAGTCATTTTGCATCTCCACCCCCAACTGGCTGCAGCTTGCTCTTAAAAAATTTCCTTTGCTGGTGAAGGTCAGAGCTGGGAAGAGTGTGTTTCCACTGCTTCAGCTACAGTCTGCCTGCTCTGCCAGGATTCTGCAGAGGCAGCAGGTGGGCCGAGGCAAAGGGCAGGACCAGGACAATACCTGAACATCAGACAAGAGAGTGACTGTTTGCAGTGTTCGTGCTTCGTCTCCCTTTTTCAGGCACAGAAAGCTCCCTGACCTGACCTCATCCTTGGAGTAGCTCTGAGCTTTTGATCAAGTTTTGAAGGTGGGGGGAGGAGGGGCAAACAGAAAGATGGTCAAAGAACAGCCTGCGGAGGAGGACGAACCTCCCAAGTCCCCGTTTCTCAGCTGGTGGCAGCCAGCTGTGAGGCAGAGAGGAGCTAAACGCAACTCTGTTAAAAAGAGAGCAGGCTTCGAATGAGTGCCGCACTAAATCTTTGTAACTTTCTTACGTCTTTTCAAGGACTACTCCCCTCTTGCCAGTTTATCCCAAATGCATATTTATGAGCCCTCACATGGACACAAAACGTTACTGACCTTGTCACCACTGGAGTGGTGATCCCAAACAGTTGTGATCTGGAGGGAGAAGGGTTCCAGGCTTCATGGTATGGTCTGTGTGGTCTCAGGAGAAGGGCGCTCATGACTCTGCCTCAGTCGACACCATGAGCTCTCCCAGCCCAGACTTCCCACGAGCCTTTCCAGCTCCTGGAGTCGTCGTTGATGTAGGGTGAAAAATGGACGGAGCCTCCTTTTCATCTGAAGGCAGTGAGCAGCCAGCGAAGGATGGGATGGCAGAAGAGTGTCTGCTCATTTAGTCACTCATTTTATTCATTCATGATACAGATATGTATGGAATACCTGTTGGCTATCATCTACTGTTTCATCATGGAAATATCAAATGAAATAAGGTCTGTGCCCACAGACGATAAATCAGTGGTAGCAGAATAGAGTTCCAGGTTTTGAATCTCGTGTGGTGGGAAGAAAAAGGAGAGATCTCTAAATCAGAATAGGGCATCAGGGATGGCTTCTCACTTAAGCCCCAGGGTGAGTAGGAGTTAGCTCTAGGAATAAAGAAGTGGAGGGGGGCATCTCGGGCAGGACCAGAAGCATTGAACCTGACACTGAGGAATGATGCAACATCATCTGGAGCTGGGTTGCAGGAGACTTGTAGGAGAGTGATTGGGGGTGTGGGGGAAGAGGCCCCATCCTAAGGAGTCTTCTAAGGCAAGCTGAAGAGGCTGGCTGTCCTCATAGCTGTGGCATGCTGCTCATGTGTTTGAGAGATGGTAAGGAGGTGAAGTTTTGTGACTTGGTGACTGTTGGCATGGGACTATGAAAGTTAGTGAGTTAGAAAGGTGGAGAGCAGAGGAGAATCACACATCATGCTAAGGTTTCTGTCTTGGGCAAAGGAGTTAGTTGGTGGTGGCACTTGTAATTTGAATCATGTAATACGTGAGTTTCATTTATCACATGTCATTTGCAGTATTGTCAGTCCTTTCTGCTTGGCTGTCTTAATGCAAAGGTGATGTTTTATTCTGTGCTGCTGTAGGAGGGACCAGGTGTCAGAGGAATTCTGGAGGAGCTTAGAAGTGATTCTGTAAGGGCCCTGTCTTACACACACACACACACACACACAAAACACAATTAATTGGAAGTTTACCAGATAGTGGCAGTGTTAAGAGGGAGTGTAGCATAGCAGATTTGCTGGGTTCAGATCTCCTTGTTAGTTGTGTGACCTTGGCAGGTCTCCTCTCTGTGCCTCAGTGCTGTCATCTTTAACCTAGGGATGATAATAGAATGTACAGAGGTCAGCGATGAACCCTTTCTGCTCTTAAAAGTCAAACAAAAATTTAAATTTTCTTCCCCAGAGTTGTTGAGTTTGAGATGCCCATAAAATGTCAAAGTGGAGAGGTCGAGGAAGCACAAGAGCTTTGAGAGCACAATGGGCTTCTGAGCAGGAGAGAGATTTACGAGTCACCTGAATGCATCCAGTACTTGAAGAAGCCTGCGGTGTGGGCCGTCTTCTCCAGGGCCAGCTTGGAGAGTTGACGCCTGGGGCACAGAGGACATGAAGAAGGAAAATCAGGGCAGGGAGAAAGGGGGTCACACACAATAACTTCAAGAAGGGGAGAAGAATAATCAAGGATTAAATACGGCAGAGAAGCCAGTGAGCATGTCTTTGGGAATTGGTGGTACAGAAGCCAACCTGGGGCTGTTGCCGGAGCTGCTTCAACCAGACAGTAGGGAGGGAGCCCCGTGACAGGTTGAGGACATAGGGATTTTACACAGTGCCTTTGAGAAGCTGAAAACACAGCAAGGAGGCCTTTTGCTCTTCCATCAGCTCTGCCTGTCTTCATCTGAGAAGATGGAAAGCATTAGGTCTCGTGGAGCTATTGGAGCTGATGCTGTGATTAATAAAAACTTGATGAATCCATCACTCCCTTGAACCTCTTAGATATGCCCTGGGTCCCTTCCCCAAAACGCACAATGAATAACCAAATCAGTAGTGTTGTTTTCTGTACTGTTGTGTATACATGAACACCAGTTTCCAAACAAGACAAACTTGGGTTCAAACCAACATTTCAGAGTCAGGATGATGATGTGCAGGGTTTCAAAACATGAACTCACAAGCCAAACAGGAAATTAACATTAGCCATATAACTGAATTGATGAGAAAAAAGAGAAAAGAACCATGTTGGCTCAACTGAACTGTAGCTAATCGTGAGCTACTTACTTGCATGTGGGCCCTGCCAAGCACCACACCTGACCTTTAAAGAGAATCACAAACCTATTGACTTCCCAGTGACTATTTTCAGTTCAGGAGACAGGAATTTTTCAGGCATATCAAATGTGTTGCATTTTTATTCTATTCTGTTTGCCTAGTTGTGCTAGTCTCAGACCTAAAATTAGCATCTTATTACAGCTTAGGTTTCAATATAGATTAATGGCACCTAAAATGAAGACTTCTACATAGAAATAAAAAGCCAGTTTTGGTTTAGTGAGTTTTAGGCACAACCAGTTTTCACTCTAAAGTGTTATGGAATATTCTAATGTAACATTTATAAATCTGGCAGGTGTTATCAATGAGTCAGTTATAATATATTTGAACTCCCCAGCACAAGAGTGCTGGCTGCCACTGCATCGTGCGTGTTTTAACACAGGTAGTCACTAATTCCTCAGGGCTTGCTCTTGGACATAACCATTATTGATTATTTTTTCAAATGAAACTATTTTTTTTTCTGGTAATAAAAGAGAGATTATGATGTTTTAAAAGGGAGAGACAGTAGAAAATGTCAGTGACCCATAAGCCCTCTGCTCCTAAGGGTAGATAATCTCTTTTAACAGTGTCTGTGTACTCACAAATACACACACATACATACTCTCCGCGCACATCCGCACACACCCTTCTATTTATATAGGCTGTGGTGTAGTGATTGTGTCACATCCTGCTTTTTTCCTCCACAGGGCAGTACATTGTAGGTATCTGTCCTTATTGTTACCTCAGCAGTTTTCAGCAGCCAGTCTAAGTGGATGCATGATGGTTTACCTGTACAACCCTGTTAATGGGCACTTAAATTATGCCTCAGTTTTCACACAGCTACTGAGATTATACTTGTTTGTACATTTTTGTGTATTGATCTCATTGTTTCTCTAGGGCAAATATCTTTAAAACTTTGGGTTGGTATGCCATCAAGGGTTTTTGACATACTGCCAAACTGCCCTCATTAAAGGTTCTGCAGTGTTGACTTCTATGAGCAGTTTGCGAGAACCCTTGCCAACACTAAATATTATAAGACGTTTTTAAAAATCTTTGCCAGTGTGATCAGGAAAGAACACTTGTTTCTCCCATGTTTTAATTGTGAGGAAAGAGCATTTTTCATTGCATTTTTTTTATTGCTAGTGAGGTTGGAATGCACATGCACAGATGCCACACACACGTGTGCGTGTGCACACATATATTATGTGATTCGCATTTCTTTGAATTGACAGTTTGTGTCCTTTGTCTATTTTTCTATTCTGGTGTTTATTATCTTTTTTCCTTCTTGCAGATTGGTTAAAGTTGTTAACCCTAATCACAAATGCTACATTTTCCCCAGTTTTTTATTATTAGTAAGGATTTTCAATGGTACCAAAAAGGGGTGAGAGGGGCAAGATAAAATTGACCAGTTGGAGACATGCAGGCCATATTCAGAATTTTGTTTTGTTTTTGTTTTGCACCCAAATAGTATGTCTTAAAATTTGATTTAATAATTATTAATGCTTAAAACTGGAAGATATTCAGCAATTTTAGAAAAATCAGAAGCTCTGACAACATGGCGTTTGCTTTCCCTCATGGCTACAGTGCAGAAGCTAAACAGGAGCGGCCAGCCTTAGACCCAGGGGTGCTTTCTATGTCTCCACGGAGCCATTGCTCTTCACACCTCTGTCTCATATTGAGGTCCTAGTGCCCCTTCTCCCCACTCCTATATGTCACCCACCTGGCCTCTGAGGTGGGTAGGAGTGGAGATTATGACTTTGTTACCCTATTATTCTAGTGTATGTATTTAAAAGTATAGAAATTTCAAGAAAATTTAATTTTAAACTGTATATAGAGCATCTTTGTCTCTCTCCCCACAACCTTTTTTTTTTTTGCTTTTTTTTGAGATAGAGTCTTGCTCTGTTGCCCTTGTTAGAGTGCAGTGGCATCAGCCTAGCTCACAGCAACCTCAAACTACTGGGCTCAAGCGATCCTCCTGCCTCAGCCCCCTGAGTAGCTGGGAATACAGGTGCAAGTCACTACACCAGCCTAATTTTTTCTGTTTTTAGTAGAGATGGGGTCTTTCTGTTGTTCAGGCTGGTCTCGAACTTGAGACCTCAAGTGATCTTCCTACCTTGGCCTCCCAGAGTGCTAGGATTACAGGTGTGAGCCACCATGCCTGGCCTCCCCCAATCTTTTATACGAGGAAATAGAATCCTAGAGATTAAGTTAGCTTGCCATAGGTCACTTATCCCCAGGAATCACTCATGTGTACTCATTCATGTATAAAGGTAAGTATAGAATCATTTGTCTCAATAACTTTTCTGTTAGACATCTCTGATACAATTTTTTAAACATGTAAATTTCTTGAGGGCATTAGGAGGAAATTTTGCTATGGCAACTAATGAACAAGAGTGTGTGTCTGTATGTGTGTGTATGATTTTTAAGATACTCCTGTCTTCATGAGGATTACATTGCAAGAACATATTGACCCATTCATGCATCAAAACGGTTTAGTTAGCACTAGAGCAAGTGGGTATCTAGACCTGTTCTGTCCAATATGGTAGCCAGTACCCACTTGTGGCTATTGAGTACTTGAAATATGACTAGTCTAAATGGAGGTGTGTTGTAAGTATGAAATGCATACTGGATTTCAAAGATGGAAGAAAAAGTAAACTATCTTTAATTTTGTATAAATTACTTATTGAAACAATAATTTGGATATATTGGGTTAAATACACTACATTAAAATTAATATACAGATTTCTTTTTAAAATATGGCTTCTAGAAAATTTAAAATACATACGTGGCTCACATTAACTGCTTGCAATATATTTCTCTTTGACATTGCTAATCTATAGAAGGTAGGAGGGGTGAAATGGGGGGAACCTTAAAACTAAGGTAGCATGACTTAAGATTGTGTGTGTGTGTGTGAAAGAGAGGGAGAGAGAAACTGTTAGGAGCCAGGGAGTAGTGTTTTGTTCTGTTTAAGGTACTATCCTTATTTAACTTTTAAGAGGAAATGTGATTTTTTTTTACCATACTTCCTCAGATAATAAGTGAGAAAGTTGGGTCTAGAGATAAATTCTTTTGATTCCTACTAACCTTCCTATGTAAGAAAAAGCAAATCAAAAACTCAAGTTCTGTTCATCTGTGCTTCAAAGATGTTCTTCTAAAAGGTGAAGGTTTTGTTACTGCGTATTTTTTAAGTTTTTAATGCTACAGAGAAATGTTTTCTCATTGCTATGTAGGTGTCTTATGAACCTAAGACTGACAAAAGCTTAGCTAAAATAAGGTATACTTGAGTATAACCTTACTGTAGTTCATTCATTATTTAAAAGAAACTTTAAGACTTTGTAGAATGTTTTCATATCAAGATCCCGTAAGATTTGACCTAGCAGAGTGAGTCAGAAGACCATACTAGCTCTAGGGCCAAATACTAACTACTCTCAGAAACCTATGTTGGACCTTCAGAGATTTGGTGTGCACCAGTTTTTGAAAGACATAAAAGTCCTCCTGGGATATCATAGATAGTGTTATTCAACAGAAGAGAACAGAAAAATGAACCCGATGTTTAAAATGGCAGATGAGAGTAATGGTGAAAATGGGGATTAGTGCTTTCTTCTTAGAGACATAATGTGGTTCTTTTTTTTTTTTTTGAGACGGAGTCTTGCTCTGTCATCCGGGCTACAGTACAGTGTGGCATCATCATAGCTCACTGCAGCCTCAAACTCCTGGGCTCAAGCAATCCTTTTGCCTCAGCCCTCCTGAGTAACTGGGACTACAGGTGTGGGGGCCACCATGCTGTGCTAATTTTTTTATGTTTTTAGTAAAAATGGGGGTCTCTCTGTTGCTCAGGCTGGTCTCAAATTCCTGAGCTCAGGTGATCTTCCCACCTCGACCTCCCGGAGTGCTAGGATTACAGGCGTGAGCCACTGTGCCCGGCCCAATGATGCAATTCTGTAGGCTTCTCCCCTCTGCACCCCAAGCTCCTGTTCTTCAATCTTATATTAGTCCCTGTTTCTTTCACTCATGGATTCATTAATACATATTATCAGCCTGTTATGTTCAAGGGACTATCACAATTGTGTGTGAGAGAGAAAAGCATAGGAACATGCATACAAATAACGTTTAGGATAAAAAAACATAGTATGTTTCAAGAGACTCCTAGAATAAAGGGTTGTGAAAGTTGACAGGAAAAACTCTTCTGATTGGCAGACCAGGACAAACCTCCCCCAAAAGGTGGCAGGAAAGCTCTTCTGTGCAAAGCACTGGGGAGCATGAGGATGGTTGGAGGGTGATTGGTCCGAGAGGAAGGAGCATGTAGGAAAACAGTGGGATGGATACCAGGAAGAACCAAACCACACTGTGGCCGTGTGTCACGTTTCCAGCATAGCTGGAAAGATTTGTTGAAGGCAAACCGCAGAAGTTCTTACATGCCGTGTCTACCTAAGTTTAGGCTTTGCTTTGTAGGTCATTGCACTGGGTATTCAAGCATGGGAACAGCATTTTCAGCATTGTCCTTTAATAATACTAATTTATCAGTGGTGTGTAGGATTGCCTCTGTAAGGAAACCATTATAGTGGTCAGGCAATTGTTAATGGGGAAACTAAACTGGACACCTCTATCTTTAAGAGTAGAACTGAATTTACTTCAAAGCAAAACCAGGAGTGAAATACTATATATGAAAATGTATAAAAATGTAGTATTTTTTCTCTTTTCAGTCAAATGGAGCTTAGTACCTATGTTATTCTTCACAGTGAAGTTGCAGTAATGTGTAGGCCTTCATGAGCAATATAGTTCATTCAAAGGAGACAGGACTCAGGTAGGACAGCCCAGTCCAGAAAGGCCTAAATAGGAGACACAGGCCTCATAGGGCCCACAGAAGAGCCTCGTGAGAAGGGCTCCAAACAGCATTAACAAGTTCCAGCAAACCAGGAAAAGCAAAAGCATTTTGCTGAAGTATTTGTAGAACAGGAACTGAGCTTCATTTGACTGAAAAGGGAAAAAACACTACATTTAATTTTCCCCCACTATTCAGCAGATACACAAATATCCATGAGAAAGAAAACAGCAAGTCCAGGGATAGCAGATAAATGTTCTCAGGACCACTGTACACTCCTAAAAATTATTGAAGAGCCCAAGGAGCTTTTGTTTATGTGAGTTATAGTTACTGAAATTTATCGTAATGGAAATCAAAATTGAGAAGTTTAAAAAATATTAAGTTAAAAATAATCACTTAGTGAAAGAAGACTGGAAAGGCTACATGTTATATGATTTCAAATAGATGACATCCTGGAAAAGGCAAAATGATTGAGATAATGAAAAGATTAGTGGTTGCCACTGATCTCATGAGAAAAGTCTTAAAATATTGGGAAGCTATCAAGCTCATGGTGACTGAAAGACTGTTTTCCAGAAGTCTAATTTTCACCGAAAAGCTTGAATTTTGTCATTGGCAACAAGAACTGTCAATTGTTTTTCTCGAAGCGGCAGGCTCACTTCATTTTCAAGAGAAGGCCAGCCATGTATCCAACCTGAATAACATAGTTTGTCTGTCATCAGTCCTCTCAAGTAAGAAAAGATGGCTTATGAAAAAGGCAGGTGCTTCAGCTCACAGTTCAAACATTCATGCAAATATTTCTCCTCTAGACATGGTCGTACTTCTGTGTGCAGCGGGAGTGTGATATGTGTACTTTCCATGTCATCACTCGGAATACTAAAAAGACATGTACTCAAGGGTTGAGATGTAAGAAAATTAGTATTCTTTCTTTTGCATCAGGGATGTCTGTAGGTGAACCTGACTTACTATTTCCTGTGAGTGCATGCTGGCAAAGAGAAAGGCGACTTCCAGTAAAGTTTGATGCCTCTGTTTTGACCTATGTATACTGAGATGCCAGCAGGTTTACTCACCATTGTCGTTGCACGTTGGTGAAAATGTCAACACACTGAAAAGGACAAATAATGTCTTAATATGATTATAAAAACAGTTTTGACTCTCCGACTTCCTTAAAGAGTCTTGGCAGCCCTCAGGGTCTGCAGACTACACTTTGTCTATATTACACTGGTAAATATAAACATTTTATGAATTCACTATTTCCTGGGTTAACCAAATGGAAATTTAATATACTTGCATTTTTGACTCTAAGAGTCTTATAATTTAAACAATGGGGATTCTGTTTAAAAATTCAAATCAAATATGCCAATTGAGAATCAAAGAAGATTAAAATGAAAGTTTAGCATTAGAAATAACTGTCAGATTCATAAAGTATCATATTTAAAATTGAACTTTACACCTGAGCACGTGGACCTCATTTTTATTTATATGTATATTTATTTCTATTTTCATAATCTCCGATTATATTACTGTTCTGTGATATAAGTATTCATTAATCTGAAGAAATGTTTCCTTGCATTATTATTTTGATCGTTTTCTTGTATTTTGGAAAAAGCTATATTTTTGCATTTTTATTGGGATTTTTCTCTGAATGACTACTTTACCACTTAAAGGCAGTGTTTCTGGTGGTTTGTGTCAAATGCTTTTTAAAATCAATTTACTGAATCAGTTTCTAGAGTAGAATGCTCTCAAGACTGAGATCCATACGTGAGCCCCTTGTCTCTGGAAACTATAAGGTTGTCCTTTCCAGATGAGATCATAGAACTTCTGTGTGTGAACTTGACTTGTTTCACCACTGCTCTTTGGGCTTACAGAGAAAGATCAATAAGGACTCTCTGAATCCTCTGTGAGGGCTGCAGGCAAGGTACACAACCAGCATGTATCCTTGAAGAACTTGCACATAGAATTAGACCTATGATTAGACATAGAATAATGACATATTCTCACATTGGCCAAAAGAGGGGGACACAGGCTAGGGAATGTGACTATAGTAGTTAGAAGTGTTTACTGACATTGTATAGTCTAGGAATGGGAAACACGGGTAAGAAACAGTGGTTTGGGTGTTTTTGTTTTTGTTGACTTGACCACAATTCTAATGCATAAAGTATAATCCATATACTTAACAGCTATGATCTTATCCAAATTTAAGGCTAACCTTATGATGTTGTAAAAGTGGAAGCAGGGTGAATTAATGCCTATGATTAATGCCTGTCAATTTGTATTGACAAAGTAAAGTCCAGACTTCTATGAATATGAGGTAGAATTCAAGCTTTAGAAGAAAGAGTTCTTGAAACGTTTACAGCTCTTATGTGAAGAACCAGTGCTAGTTTTCATTTTGGTTGGGATAAGTGATAAATCATTTAGACTTGAAATCTAGTCTGTAAAGAATTGTCAGATATTAAGGTTGTTTCTCACAGATACATGCCAGAGGACAGAAAAGTGTAACATGTCTGATGCTTGTGTAGCAGTGACATGGGTGATTCCATCTTTGTCTTTTCCCTTCCTGGCTTAAAAGCTAAACGTTTTGTATTTAGGAACACATTTCTACATGTGTTTAAGTGCATGAAACAGTCAAAAAAGATAAATGGATGTGTAAATCTTCACACAGTGTTGTTCCCTATTCATTCACAGCAATAAGGCACCAGGGTGTTCTTGACATACTTCATATCTGATTAACTCAGAGTTGTACTTGATCTACCGCTTTTTAAAGAATAAGGGAATAAATTTAATTTTAACATTAACATTACAATAAATGTAATTTTCTTTCATTCTGAAATCTGGAATCCTAAGCATACATCAAGGTCCTCAGTTGTGATACTTATTACCAGAAAAAAAAATTAGTTTATTATACTTTCTAGTGGTTTGATTATGAATAAATGGGAATGAATTATATTTGAGGTTACCTGGTAACTATGTCTTTTTCTCTATATTTAGCTTAGTAAATGTTGAAGTTTTTTGAGATAAAGATCTGTTTCCTTCAATTCCTATATACTCCTAGTTTCCTGTAATAACTCTGAAACAAATTTAATTTTAGCTTTTGTTTACAAATTTATGACACATTAAAAAGTAAAATTTTTATTTTTGATGAAAACAGATTCAAAGAAGTGACGTGATACAGAGTCAGAGAATAGAATTCTAAATGATGTTCTCTGTAGGTTTTCAGGCCCTGGTATCATCAGGGGTTCATTTTGCTACCTGAGCTAGGCTAGGCCAAATGGCAGCTGTGTTCAACAGATGATGCACATGCACTAAGCAAAGCAAGCAGAGACAGTAATGCCAGCTTTCAAAGAACAAGAATGGGTAGCAAGACTGAAGGTCTCATGTAACTGCCAAGTCCAATTTGATTGGTAGTTTTATCCATTTCCTCTCACTGTCCCCCACATTCCTTTTTATAATTTCTAACCTAAAAAAGGACTTTGTGTTATCTCCATTGATTTTTTTTTTCCCTGCCTAGAATCAAGCAGAAGTACTAAAGAGTAATGAGATACCCTAAGGCAGACAACAGGGTAGGACACAATGAATTTGATTAATCTGTCCTGAAAAATCAAGAGGCTATAATATTATCTGTGATAAATCTAAATGTTGGGGAGTTTTTTCATTAAAGCAAGACTTAATTTTGTCTAATCAAAAGAAGGTACATTCTAGTTGACTTTGGAACCAGTGTCTCTTGGAAAGGACAGTAATTACCACTATCCACTGTCCTCTGTAATTACCTATCATTTTGCCAAAACTTCCAAGCAAGCTAAAATAGAAAATGAAACAATTGCCACCTTAAAACCCTTTTCTCTTTCAGGACCAAGGTACCATCATGTTTTTTTTGGTCTTTTCTCCTACCTACTTACCTCTGATTAAGGGCTTCCCCAAAACCTATACTCACATGAGGCTTAGTTCTATCTGTTGGTTTCACTTACCCCTTCATTCTTACTCCCAAATCTATGTCTCTAGTCCATGCCTCCCCCAGGCCCTAAGCCTTCATTCACTCTCTTTTTTATTTGTCCTAAGCCCCAGACTCTAAACCTCATAGTCCTTACCACCACACTCTGATTCTTCTTCTTCAGTGGCACCTCTCACGTTTCTCTCTTCCACCTGATGTCTATACAACCACTCAAGTCTGGGTCCTTGCCATATAGCAATAATGCCTGGCATTTGTCATCTTCCCATCCAGCCTGGACCCCTGCAGTGGTCTCCTGACTGGTGTTCCTACGTCTACTCCTCTCTGCCTGCAGCCATCAACACTGAAGCCACAGTGATGTTTTCAGAACATAAATCAGGCCACGCCAAACCCTTCCTCTAATCCAAAGGAGAGGCAGTTCCAACCTCCTTTCCTAGGCTTACCGTGCCCTGCATGAACTGGTCACCTGCTGGCTCTTTGATCTATATTTTGCCTCTCCCTGGCTCTTATCAGAATTTTCTTTCCCAATTCATTCTTTTTTTTTTTTTCCCGGGTCTATTAGATGAAGTTCATACTTCTCAAGCTAGTATTAAAGATTAGACCTAATATTTCTTACCTTCCATTACTCATTATATACCAATCCTTAGCGTTAATAATGTCTATTTCTTCACCATTCTATTTCTCCCATTCATTTCTGCCTCCTCCCCCACATACATCATTATGCCCATCTTAGTATCATAGTAAGTACCATGTACCTCCTCACTCCCACTCCCCCGCCTCATTTCCTTGTTCTGCACTCTCCACCTGAAGCTCCCTATCTATCCATTTCAATGAAGGCAAAATGGACTGTGGTTTTCCCCTCCCTGAGTCTAGCTTTAGAACCTGCTCTGGTTTCTCTTTTTCAGATTCTTTCTATACGAATTGTCTCTGCTTTACACTAATGAATCCTTTTGCTGTGTACCCTTATTTGCCAGTTGCTTCTAGTGTGCTTGTCAGTTCTCCAGGTATTTTAAGGCCCTCAAGGGTGGAATATAGCCTCTCATGCTTGTCATCTGGTAAACATATTATTTACTGTAGGGCTAGGCGGGTAGTAACTGTTGATTACTTGTTTGGAAACTTGATGAATGTTACGTAACATTTTTTTCAAGCCTTTCTTTATGGAATGTTTAAGACTTGTCTCTTTTTTCTCTCCTAGAAAGTCATTTTTAAAACAACATTCAACTTTGTGAACCTGAAGAATTTTGACCATTCCGAGTCTTAATCCCACACCACTACTCCAGCAAATTCATGCTACAACTGGTAACGATGACCAGAAGCCTGAAGAATTAAAATGCCAACACCAAACCTTACCTTAACAGCTCTGGTCTATATTGTTCCCACCCATTTTAATATACTGTTTTGTTTTATAACCACTTTTAAATATTATTAGTTCTTTTCTTTTCTTTTTTTTTTTTTGATTGAGGGGTTTTGTTTTTGTTTCCTGTTTACTTTGTGTACAACTACCTGCTTTCTGTGGCTCATTTTGATCAAATGACAGTGAACGAAGCCAGCCCACGCTGGTAAGGTGCTGTTCACTTGAACAGGTGCTGTTGTGCGGAAAGGAAACTCTGTGACTAATTTCGGTAGTGACTTTCCTTCTTCCAGATTCTTTCCATGGAATTCTCACAGTAAATATTTACGGAGTTTTCCAAGGGCAGTAAATATACTGTACGAGAAAATATTAATACAGATTAAAAGCATTTCTTACATTTTGAAAATTTTCTAATGTTTCAGAATTTCACTGGGGATGTTTTTTTATTTCGGACTCTTTGACTTTCCAGTCCTGTGACTTTTTACTTTTAGTAGAGAGTCCGAATCTCCAGACTGGAGAATTATGAAATTCAAGTTCGCTGACCGTGCACTGTGCTTAGAGACCTGCCGTGCCGCGGTGCCAGTGCTTCTCACACACTCCCTCTTCGGCAGCATTCCAGAACGGGAGGGAGGAGAAAGAGAAAACCCTCTCCTCCCTTCTACTAAAAGATTCAGGCAGCTTAAAACCTTAGTGCTTTCTTTCTTAACATATCCAAATTTCAATACTTTCCATTATTTGAACACTTGGTTAGAGCACTTGCTTTGTATTAAACCTCTTTGTGTATAAGTAAAACTGACCTTTTGTTATCGAGCAGGCATATCTCTTTCAGATAGTTTGATGATTCACACAGGTTTGAGGACACTGGGAAGAGAGGGTAGGGGGCTAGGGTGGTTTTCTGTTGGCTGCAAGAACGTTAAACCATTGAAAGCTGACACCAGAGACCTGATAGGGACTTATTAACTGTGTATTGAACGTTTTCCCCCTTGCTTTTGATCCTGTGTATAGTTATGATGCCAGATTAGATTTATAGCAGCTTTAAGTTGTATTAAATGATATTTTGCTTTCTGTAATACTGTTATAAAATAAAGTTTGTTTATTCTCTAAGCTCACTGCTTCTCTTTTTATAAAGGTTTAAAATAATAAAATCGAGTGGTATTTCCTATCAGAAGTCATAGTATTTTGTGGTATGTTGCATTTTTAAAATCTGTTTTCAGCTCTGTTTTATAATTTGATGATGCTGCCAGCATCACTGATTAGAAAGGGTGAAAGCAAAGTTGAAAGTTTGTAAATCTAATATTTAGCATTCCAGATTCCTCCCGCCTGGGTAAATAATCCATCCCAGCTTTTATAAATTCTCTAAGGGATATTTTTGCTTATTTGTGTATTTTTTGTTTTGTTTTCAGGAAACATTTTAGCTGCACCATCTGAGTCTTGCTTCTGTGATGCATGTTCTTCTTTACTTTGTGTCTACTGAGCCTTAATGTATCAGGCAAACCAGACTCTGCTGAGGGCCTGCTTCTGAGTCTAAGTGACACAGCTTATTGTAAAGCTTTTGCCAAGGCACAGCAGATTATCTTTTAAATATACTTTTCTTTTAAATATACAGCAAATGACCAACAGGGTATATTCCTTTTAAAATGTTACATAGCATTTTTTTTGCTAGTCATTTAAAATAAGTGTGTTAAATATAATTTGCATAGCTGTCATCTTTGAGAACTCTTTCCACTAAATTATCTCTCACCTTGTGAAAGACCTTTCTCAGTTTCTCTGTAATTATTACAAAAACAACTCTCTAGAGAAGGCTCTTTCAGCAAGCCAAGCCTTAGAAGTACTGTGGAACCAAATGTGAATCTGTAAGTATATTTCTCATCAGAAAGTTTATATGTATAGCATTCACATTTAAATGATAGGTTGATCTTCCCAGGGTGTTTTGAGAACTGTTTTCCTTCATACTTGCAGTGATAATAACAGTGATAGGAAGAAAGTTTGTCCTCACAGTTCCCATGGACTAGGAAATGCAGTGTTCAGTTAGGGCTCAGTTTTGTTCCGCTCAGACAGCAAGGGCAGCATTTGGGGTCCTGGAGGTGTCTAGAACATCTCTCAGGACTTAGTACCCACAGAGCCACTCAGGACTATGTTGATTATTAATCTCACATGACTAGCAGCAAGGCTGTCTTCTTTAGTATTCTGTATGTTTTAGAAAATATTTCTCTAGATGTTATAATCTCACCTGGTAAACTGGGCTTCCAAAACCCAGTATGGTAGAATAAATAGAAAAATCAATAGGTTTTGTAATGTGGATTTGAAAAATTTAAGAAGTGGAAAGAATAGTTTAAAATTTCCAATCTGTTTGATGGTAATTATTCATTTGATGGTATTTTTGAAGACATATTTCCTGCTGTTCTGTTTATCACTTGTATGTTAGGATATATTAATATATGCCATTGCCTAAATTTTCATGAACTCAGAGGTCTCTTCTGATTGGCACACTAATTATAAAATCAGAAAGCAAGGATCTCATGAGCATGCTTTGAAAATTCTAATCATTTTTATAAACAAATCAGAACATTTATTTCCAAAGTGTTTAACATTTTGAATTCTGAGAGAGTTATGAACTCTGATTTTTGAGATTCAGTTTTGCCAGAGAACTTAAGATTTCAACCAAAATCTGTTTTTGTTGTGTAGGAGTGTTTATCTGTTCTTGGTTTTCCAATTGCTACTGAATTATGTCTAGAAAATTCTGGAGACTATTACCTGGCCAGATTAATTATATGGTTTTTTTAAAGGGTTTGCAAATAATGTTTTAGAGAACATAATATGTGCCCTTCCTTGCCCAATTTTCTGTTTTTTCAACTTTTATAGGTTCAGGATATGGAGTGCTCATGGCCTTGCAGCTTCCCAACATCAAATTGCTAAATTACCAACACGATTAACAAGAGAGATGGAAAGATAATATTAACAGTCTTGGGCTAGATCTGTGAAAATTTTGGGGGGGAAATTTTCATTGAGTACTAAATAATGGCAACACGACAGAACTTAAAGCATCTATTATTTTATTGAAGGTCTCCAGTTGGAGAAACATGTTTCTATTGGGGAACTCTTTCAGATACTAAAACATTAGAAATTGGTTCATTAGATTTGGAGTCAGAGTCCTCTGTTCAAATCCTGGCTCTGTCAGTTTCAAGCTATATTCCCCTAGGCATACTTTTACGTAAAAAAAAAATTATTAAGAAATAAGATTAGGAACTATTGGGGTGAGACCAACAGTTTGGCCCTGGTGAGAAGCCCTGGAGAATAAGATGCACCTGAATGTAGGATCGTGTCAGGAGACTGCCAGGCTGGTCTAGGTGGAGGCCAAGACAGCCTGTTTGTTCAGCAGCAGTGAAGAGGATCCGAAGCGGTCCAGGCCCAAATAGGATCTTCAACTGGACCCAGGAGATGTAAAGAGCAAAGACGTGACTGCAGCTGCTTGGCTGTGCTTGGCAAATGATTTGACAAATGAATTAGCAGTGCCTTCGAGCAGATGATAATGAAACCCTTGGGACTTGTTCCTCCATGGGAACACTGACATGTTTTTCTACATATTAAAAACATTCACAAATCTAGTTGATTTCATTGGAGTTTCTTTACTATCATTTGATGGCAAAAGAACAAAAACAAAAATCCTGGGTCTTGCTTTAAACTACTTGATTGTGCTCACTGCTGAGAACATGTATGTATAGAGCACATGTGTTGCCACAACAGCTGAGATGTGTGGACCAGCACCCAGCAGAGGCAAAAATCAGCCTCTGAAGTGCCCGTTTCTGGAGGAAGATGGAGCAAACCCTGGTGGCTGAGCCACAGATTTGGCTGGCAGCTGCCTGAGATGGGAATGTGAGTGTCCTTTCACACCTTCTGTTAAAGAAAGCATTCTTACATAAGCTTATTTCTACCAGGGGCTAAAAAGAGATCCCTCCCAGAACTGAGAGAATATTGTTATTCCTTCCATATGGCATAAGCACTGTTACTCTGAATCACCTCCGTCTGAAAGCCCCAGCAGACATTTTTATTATAATCAAGTGCAATAAACTACAGAAATGAGTGTCTTCAGTCAAACAGTAAGTAAATATATATTATGCAAGATGTGCAAATGGCGACTGCTCATTGGAGGAGTAGGAAGAATTTTGGGGTGGACCTGAGAGGAAGAAGCAGGGAATGTCCAGCACGGGTGGTGCATTCTTGCTTTTGGTCATCCACACGATCTCTTGTGTGACTATGTCACTACCAAAATTGGTGCATTTCTTAGAGGTGAGCAAAGTCATCATGTTTTATAAAGTGAATCACTATAATAGCCTGTTAGAGTCATGTGCAAAGATTGGAATGTAACCAGACTTAGAAAGTATTCAACATCTTTGGTTAATGTCAACTTGAGAATGTAGAAAGCACAACAGTAACCACATCTATGTAGGTATGTATTTAGTTAGTGAGACAGAGTCTTGCTCTGTTGCCCCGGCTGGAATACAGTGGTGTCATCATAGCTCCCTGCAATCTCAAACTTCGGGGCTCAAGGGATCCTCCTGCTTCAGCCTTCTGAGTGGCTGGGACTGCAGGTGTGCACCACCACGCCTGGCTAATTTTTCTATTTTTTGTAGCGACAGGGTCTCACTCTTGCTCAGGCTGGTCTTGAACTGCTGAACTTAAGCGATCCTCCTGCCTTGGCCTCCGAGAATGCTAGGATTACAGGCGTGAGCCACCATGCCTGGCCCACAATTTTTCTTAAGTACCACCTTAACTTGCTTCTTTTTAATTATCTGTGTTGGCTCTTTAGGGCTCCCACTGAAAGAGAAGAATTGTGGTAGTGGAATGTTGACTTTTTTCCATATTTAGAAATAGCTCCCTGGTGTTTTGGTTTTACGGGCTATTTGCCTTATTCTCCTCAAGAATTATGTGAACATTCTGTTCTCCTTTCCTTTTCCCTGTTTCCAAGTCATGTCATGCTGAAAGCTACATTCATGGGTGAGCCATACCTAGTATCATCGGGAGACTCCACTTGCTTTGTATGTTGTTTGTGACAATGATTTGTGAAAGCACTTGGGAAAAGGAGAGACACAAACTCAGGTCCAAAAATGATGCCTGATTGGTGCCATTTTAGAGTTGCTGAACTGCAAGAGGAACACGTGGAAATACTCTTAAATAGGGACTCTACTGAGCTCTCTCCAGCACATTGATCTTTTGCTATTCAATTGATCTCTACCAGAGTTAGTCTCTAAGACCAGAATCATATGGGCTTCCATGCAATTATGTAATAACATACTTAAGAATTTTATTTTAAAAATATACCCTTCAGAACAGACATAGTCACAATAAAAGTAAAAAAGTTACGTGTCCAGTCCATAGACATACCCAAGAAAATCTTGATACGTTCTCTGTTTCAGCTGAGTCTCACAGAAGTCCTCTTGGACGATAGCTGCCACTTTTCAATATGGTTCAGAACAGGCATCTTAGTGTTCTATTTTTGCTGTGGTTCTAGTTTGTCAGTCTACTTAATTAGCTAAACTGTGGACCATTGCTCTCTGACCAGTAGAAAGTAAATTCATTGTGCTTCAGCTATTGGAAAGTCCCCAGCAATCACGTCCGTTTCCTTCTCTGGGACAGGGAAGAGCCATCCTTGCGATTGTGTTGGTGGTCAGAAGTCTGGGACAATTCTTCATTAACTGAAAGGAAAAATATCATTTAATAATTTGGAGACAGCTGAATGCCATTGGTCATTTACAACTTATAGGCCAGCATTTCTGATGCTGGTGACCTTGGCTGGTCACAGGAGTCCAGGTCTTCAGAGCAAGTCCTACTACAGGATGTCTGTCTCCTCAACCACTTCCAACAGATGTGTCAATGCTTCTTTCTCAATGATGGCCCGAGCTAAAGTGAACAAATTACCACCGTGATGAAAATTGTTGCATGGTAAGTATATCTTATATTTAATAGATTAGGTGTTGATTAAATTGAGACTCACACATTCAATAATCATGTATTAAGTGTGTATATAGGCCAGGGCTTGGGGATATGGAAATAAGAGTTTCTGCCCTTTTCCTCCCTCCCAAAAATGTGTTTGGGCATTTGTAGTTTTCAGACAAGTCAAATTAGTCTTCTCCTTTCTATCTTTTTCTGTTTCAACCTTTCACGACTGCACGTTCCTTAACCCTTTAAAATATTTTATTAAAGCTACTCAACTAAAAAAACTTATCAATGACATCTAGTTACTAAATCTAGTGGCATTTTCCAATTTCCTGTTTCCTTCCTCAGTGGCATTGACAAAATTATCTTCCCCCGTCATTCTCCCCCCTTTGGCTACTACGAATATTCTGTACCATCTTTCTGTATACTTTTATTTGCTCCTGTAGCCTCAACTATTATCTCTCTGGTGATAACCAAATTTGATCTTTAGCCCTGAGAATCCCTTTTGAGATCTTGACACATATTCCTTGAGATCTTCCTTGTACATCAGAAAACGTGTCTCTCTTCCTGACTGCCACCAACACACACAACTGATCCTGCGTTTGCCCTCAAAAGTTTTATTTTTAGAATCATAATTAAATCAAGCTAGAGACCAGGAGCTTCTAATCTCATGGGAGATAATAAACATGTTTATAGAGTTGAACCTGAAATTGTTGTCTTTGGCTCCCATGCCAAGTCCATGCAATTTGTCTCTTGCCTGATACTTTGTTTGCCATGCACCCCAGGACATGTGCACTTTCTCTGACCTGGATTCTTCTAGGCCTCCAAAAGTGTTTGCCATCCTAGTCAGGAGAGGGTGCATATGCGATGGTGGCATGAGCCTCAAGATTTAATAGCCAGTATTTATTGAACACTTGCTATGTGCCAGACACTGTGTGAATCCCTTTGCATGCCTTCTTATTGAATGCTTGCAATGACCTTACAAGCCAGTCACCATTATTCTTGATTTACAGATGAGCACACTGAGGCAAAGAGAAATCAAGATAGGGTAATTTGCTCAAGATCACAGAAATGGATGGATTCAGGATTTGATCCCAGGCAGTCTGACTCCAGAGTCCATGCACTCAAGCACTGGGTCACGCTGCCTTTGCACATAGATTGTTGCTATTTCAAAGGTATTCCTTCAAGATGGCCCATGGCTTAGACTATAACTCATTAAAACATCAGTAATTTCTTCCCTTTTATTCTTAATTACCAACGGCTAACTGCACAACAGGTGCTTTGAATGAGGGACCGGGATACAAATTGTAGAGCTGAAAATGGGTGACCTGAATAATGAGGTTGAAAGAAGCGAACTATTAAGAGTCGAGAGAACTAGAATAGAGAGGCCAGGAGGAAGCTCATCAATCTCTAATGAATCATCTATCCAGTGAATAAAGTGTGCTAGGCACCATGCAGAGAGCGAGAGAAATAAAATGATTTATCCTTCTCCTAAAAGAGCTTGCAATTTGGCCATCATTTTATTTCAATGGATCTATTAAGGACAATGCGCAGAGATAGACAGGTGGCCTTGAAAACACTCGAGTTTGTTATTATGGAAAATTCTGCAAGCAATGAAGTTTCCCCTGGTGGACCACAGGTGAAGAAATGTAATCCCCTGTGACTCAGAGGTAGATCTTTATGTGGAGGAATCACCCATCAACAATAATTATAATTACTCCTCTTATATAAAGAGATTGATCAAATTCTTGCCTTGTTTAAAGTTCTCTCACAGATGGTGGTTAATTTTTTTGCCTGAGCCAAAAAGATTCTTTCATTCAATAGAATACCTACTCAGTGTTCAATACTGCGGGGGTAGTGTGTTGTTGGCTGAGAGAGCTAGCTCTGGAGCCAGACAGCCAGGGTTCACATCCTCTCTCTACCTCTTTCTGGGTGGGTGACCTTGGGAAATTTACTTAATTATTCCAAGACAATTTTAATAATAGCTATTGTAATGACACAAACAGTGCCACCTTGGAATTTATAAACCAACAGAGATAATAATGACCAACAGTTGTTCAGACCAGGAACTGTTAAGAACTCTCTATATATCACCTCACTTAAGCTGCACACCAACCCCACCAACCCCACAGCTATGTCCTGATGTTATTTCTACCTTGCATGTGATGAAATTGAAGTTTCAAGAGATTGAGTGCCGTTGTTACAGAGCTGGAAATCAAACCCATTTGGTTTGACTCCATAGTCTGAGCTCTTAACAATTTTACTGTGCTAACCCTTAAGTTATTCTTTTTCCAAATAACAATTTTTTTCCTTTTTGGTTGCTGATCACTGAAATGTATACATGAAGTTCAGTGAAAACACCTCACCACCCTGTATATTTTCAGAACTTCAGTTATCTGTTTCAGAATGTAAGTTGCGGAAGGTCAGAACCTGATCAAAACCCGACCTTATTTTGGATCTAACTGCATACAAAAACTTTTAGGTGTGAAGTAGACACATTTTTTTAAATTTTGGATAATGACTATTTTTGGCCATGTTGGCTGTTTTAGAGAGCAATTTGTTCTTGATCAGGGTGATGGTATTTTGGGGGTGGGTGGCACTGGAATTAGAGGGTTAGGACTTTCAGGACTTGGGGAGATAGGATAATGAAAACTTCCACCCTAGGGGGTGTCAGATGTCCACAGCAGTGGTTGATGAAGGGTTCGGCTATGGAAAGTTCAAGACTCAGACCTCCACTCCGAGAGCGACCTACTTCTCCTCAAGGCCATTGACATAGATTGAAGAGTGCAGGATGTTAGAGAATTTTCTTTCTTCCTTTGTGAGAAAATTGATGTTCTCTACATACTAATTAAATTTACATGCACCATTACCTCCTAAGGCTTGAAGTGGAAGGATTAATGTTGAATGATTACAATCCCTCCACATGCTTTCTATCACGTCTTAAAACGGCCCTTTCGTCTGACAGACCTGGCTATATGAGACAGGCGAGCTGGTTTTCTGTTTTAGAATGCAGGACTCTGAGGTTCTGTGAACGTGCCAGTTAATCTATCAATGTCTCTCTCTTTATAGGAACAAAATAGGAATGATTACACTTGCCATAACCCTGCTCGGAAGATTAACGACATGACATTTGACCATCTGTTTGCCATTTTTAAGTGGATATTGTGAAATGGAGATACAAACTGGTGATATTTTATTTTGGGCCAAGTGATCTCATTTGCCCTCAAACCGGAGAGAGGATATTACTACTTAACCTTAGGAAAATAGCTACAGAAGGAAGTGTAATTTTTTTAAAGCTACATGTTCTTGGAGTTTGTGGGTGGTTTTTTTCCCCCAGAAGAAAGGAGTATTTGAAGTTAAGGAGACCAGATCTACATAAAAATGAAAACATCCATAGTCCAAGGTTGTCTGCTAATACTGCGAAATGTAATTAAGAATTACTCCCCAAAATGCACAGATTCCATTTGAGAAAGAGGGGAAATATAAGCAAATGATAGTTTGAATATAACATTCTTGAGAAAATAATATATTACAGGTTGGTTGCCCATCGGCTGCCTCGCTGGCCAAGAATCTCCAGGGAATAGTGCCCAGGGCCCCCCAAACTTTCCTCACCCTGGCATGCCTAAGAACCAGTGTCAGCAGAACGAAAACTGACAATGGGAGGGACCACTTTTGTCCACTCAGCTGTGCCATCCTCACTTGGTATCCTCCGGGTGGTTGGCAGCCACTGGTAACGGTGCTTCTAGTCATTGGTATTCTTTTCAACAGTAACCTTCAGATAGGACCCCCATTGCATCAAGTAACTGATGCACGGATTTCTGTTCTGCCATAATAAGTAGCTCCTTCCACCTCCGCACTCACTCCTCCTGTGCTCCTTCCCTGCAGCCTGCAAGCTCCAGGCACACTTCAGTGAGAGCAAGCCAATGCAGGAGACCACGGAGAGAATCCGCAGAAAGTAGAGACTCCTTACATCTCTGGGATGCCCCTTAGCTGTTTAGAGGATCCTGCCTCTGGCGAGAGTGCTCGACTCTGACATTTGGGAAAAGACTTAAAGAAAAGGGCAGGTCATTCTTACAGCCCTTTGACCAGATATTTAATAAAGCCAGGGCTAGAAACATACAGATTTGTAATATCTCCTCTAATGTCTGATGATTTTGCCAGTTTTGTGGTTTTCTAGTACTGTTTTTGCTAAGTCTTGAAAGCCCATAGTTAAAGTCTGTTCTGGTACCTAGGACAATCCATGGTATATGGTAGATTCACAAACATTTGTTGAACAAATGAATGAATGAACACTATTGCTATCCAGAAGTATGATGCAAGGGTGGAGTAAGTCTTAAAGGTGGTGAAAGGACTCTACCCAGAGAACACTGGCCCTCCTCATGTGAGGCTGACATTCTTGCTGTCCCTTGGGTTAGCTCCTATGCTGCAAAAAATGAAGGCTTTGAGAAGGAAGGGGTAGATGTATAGTTATAGGCAAGTCTAGAAGTCAAGAAAGGCTCAGTAGCATATCAGAATTTGGGGATGCTACTGCCTGGCACTGTGGCCAGCACTTTCCCTGCACTTCCCTGGCATCAGCCCCTTGTGATGCCAGGCCACATCCTCAACCGCAAGATGACTTTTCCAGGGCATTCTGTCACAATGTTTTTACCCCAAAATTAGCTAAATAAAATACTGTAGACCCATTTAAACATTCTAGATTTTTCCTATAGATGAGTGAAGCTATAAATCCAAGATCTGCTCTCTATGGCAGAGTCTGTCCCAAGTACCAGATGTCCCCCTGAATTATGGTCTTTAATAACACGTAGGTAGAGGCTAGTGAGAAACCTGGAAATCCACAAAGCTGTCTTGACCTGTTATTTGCCTTCTTTCTTGCTTGATACATTTTTGAGATACTGAAATTTTTATCTAGCCGAGAGAAATCTGGAGATGAAACTTGGAAACTACATGGAGTATCCAAGTCCCCGACAGTGACATCTGCATCCTTTTACTGTCCTCAAGGTGCTGAATGTCCCTGGGAGCCAGGGATGCATGTGACTGATGGTGGTTATTGCAGCCACTTTGACAGCCCTTCTGAGTTGGAAGACAGAAAAGAAGCTGTAGTCAGGGTCTTGGAGATTTCTAATTTTCTCTTCCTTTTTTTGGAGGCTTGGAGGCTCTTTCCAGGGCTCAGTGGTAATGAATGACTGGGTAGCAGGACATCCAGCAGACTGGTCAGTGGAGGATAAATTGACTTAATAAAGAAAAGGATTTAACACATGAATCCAGTAGAGCGAGACAGAACATGGCTTGATCAGTCAACAAGAGAGCAGTTCATAAAAAGGAGACTCAAAAATTGAAAGGCTAGGGAGATATTTTAGTTAGTTCTGATGGAAAAATTGCAATTCCATAATATGCTCTGTCTCCTAGGATTTCTGTATGTTCTAAATCTCATCTTAGAAATAAATATCCCCAATTGTACTTCTATAAAATTTTAGGTTAAATGTTATGGCATTGGCCATTTAAGATTCTGAATATCTGTTTATATGGTAACATACATGAAGGCATTGTTTGGACTTGGCAAGTTTTTGTGGAAGAGGAGGGGTTTTCAAATTTGTTTTTTTAGTAGCTTAATACAGCACCATCTAAATTAAGAAATATGACTGGTCTTTATTGATATTGCTAAAATAGTTATTAACCTCTATGATATTAATCTAATGTTTACTGGGTAGAGTGTTGACACATAGTCTAACAAGTAACAGCCCAATTTCATTAATTTTAATTATAGCAGAATAAACATCTCAATCCAGAACTCAAATGCCTGTTCCAAATCACCTCAAGCTTCCTGAGTTTTTACAACTACACTGTCATGGAAAGTCTATACCAAGGTCAAATATCTATCTATCAGAGCTTTACATTTGCCAAACACTGTGACAGCACAATGATTAGAACATTTCCTGACTAGAAGTTCAGAGGATGAAAAAGAAGTGTGTGTACGCACACACACAGGCACACACACATGCATGAACACATGTGGGCACACAAGCACATACATGCACACGGGCACATATGCTCACACATCTGTGACATAGAGAAGGCAGACCATGAACAATGTTTTAATGTTTGTGAGTCTATTGCCTTGAGAGACAGAGACAACAACCACATGTGAAAAGTGCCGACTCACAGTTTGTGGGGTGCTACAGTTGAGAGGTCCCTGCAGCTGGCCCACTTTCACATTCTAGCCCACGATCCACACTGCTGAAAGGTTCAAACTTTGCCAAATTCACCAAATCTTGAGAGAGGGCTTATTGAGAAATACCTACAAATCAAGAAGGTGTGTTTCTCTAGGCCTCCCGGAAACGCTGGCAGTGCATTGTCATGTCTCAAAGATGTGCCACAGGAAGGGACACTAGCCCCTCCTTGGGTGGCTTCATGCTTACCCTCAATCAGTTTGATCCTGAAGTAGGCAATGAGGAGGAGCAACAGCAAGGTCACAGGCAGGAAGACCCCTAAGAAAAGGAACCAGCCGGGGAGCTCCCCCAGGAAAGCCGACAACACGGAGCTCATGACCAACTGCATAGACCTTCACGGTGGGAATGACTCGGACGGGGAAGCTTTGCTCTGAGTCTGCACTTCTTTTCTTCTGGGGCTCCGGCCTTTGCTCAGCACCTCTCAGTGGAACTTTTTGTGGACTTTGCTCTATTTACATAGCTCCATGAATTCTGATAGGATTGCTGGCAGGTTACTCTGTAACTCAGCTACAAAGTGTAGAGGAATTGAGAGGCAGATCTTGCAAACTCTTCCAGAGATGAGAATTTATTTGACAGGGGTGGGGATGACCCCAGGAGGCTAAGATTTCTTTGCATTCAGTCTATTGGAATGAAAAGTTTCTGACTTCAAAAAGATCTCATTTATATATATATATATATATACATATATATATATATATATATTCTGTATATTTCCAGACACAGGAAGAATTTTTCCTACACTTTCTAAATTTTAGAGTTAAAAATTACTTAACACATTGACTGCCACACTAGAAAAAAAAGTTTTTTCCCCTTGGAGCCACAGTGTTTTATTATGAAAATAGAATAAAAACTTTGAAAACAAAATGATCCTTTATAATTTAATGAAAAATTTGTTATTTTTTATTGTTTTCTGTGCGTGAGTTATATGCAATTAAATTGTCAATATTAATTGTAGCAATAAGAACATCAACAAGTAAGATTTTCACAAACCAACTACAGTTACATATGCTTCACAAGGCCCCAGGCTCAAAAGTACTGTAAGTTAAATAGAACTCACATGGCAGTTGATGTGTTAACAGTCATGCTACTATATCTGTGTACCCGTATCTAGAAAATGTGAATTTTCCTTCATATATAGTTGATGTAACTAAGACCAAGGAAGGAGAAATGAGATTCTTTCCACATCAAAAAACTTTCAGGGAGCTTTGTCATATTTGAACATATTTGTCATGTTCTTTCTTCCCATTTGATTCCATTTGGAAAGGCTTCATTGAATGCCTAGACAAAGGTAAGTAAGGAGAACAGCAAATAAATAAATGACAGTAATGTCAGCTTCCAGGTGTGCCGCTCTGAACACTTCTCTGAGAGGTGTATCGGTTTATTCATCTATTTAACAAACATTTAAGTCTACCAGAACCCAATCCGTGGACTAGGTGCTGGATGTGCAAAGAAGAGTAATTCCTGGTCCCTCCCCTCTGAGAGTGGGAACAGACACAAACAGATCATGGCCACAGGAAACCATGATGGAGTGGCTGGTGATGTGGCTCCTTCTCCGCTCAATGCATCGGTGCTTGCTGGCCACGTTAGCTTGCACCCTCCACTCTGCCCAGCTGGTCTGTAGAAGGTGGCCCGTAATTGACAATGGTGTGGGTTGTGTGCTAACTCCAAAGTTTCTGAGAAAAGAAAGGTCAATAAACTGACAAATGTCAAAGTTGACATGGAATTGTTGACTATGTTGAGTTGCTATTGACTGCTTTAGTGAAAATTTCCCAAAGATACTTGTCCATAAACTACGACTGACTAAAATAATCATTTCCATGTTCAAAGTATCCTTTGGAGAATTTGGACCAATTTTGGTGGGGAGGAATTGGCAACCACCTTTTGGGCTCATTCCTCCTGCCATGTTCTAAGCCTGTCTCCAGCCCTGTGTAGTGAGTGGCTGGAAGATCTATCAAGAACAAGGTCCTGCTAGTACCTCCCAAATTCTTTTTATCAAGGACTTTGCATGGCCATGCAGAGCCTTAGTCCCAGATGTAAAGTCTGTACCCTAATTTACAAAATAATAGAACTTGAGAGAGTCTCTGGAGTGCTTGCCTGGCATTCCTGAGCAGTGAACAGTAAACAGCTTCCCTCCCAGAAGAGAGACATCTTAATTTCAGAAGGAATCATTTAGAATACCTAAGATTAAGTCAGTATTTATTTATTCACTTTATTTGCATCTCTTCTCCCACTCCACACACCCAAGAATGGTGTTGCTGCTATCATCCTTGCATGCCTCCCATTGAGATGGCTCTCTGGTGCTCTTTCAGCTTGGACAGGATGCTAATTTGTAAAGTGTCAGTCTTCAAAGAACCTCCACGAGCAGGTGACATTGCCAAGCAGATGTTAGGCAGCAGTTAGGCAGGCTGTCACGTTCTTTCTTCCCATTTCATTCCATCCAGCAAGCCTTCATTGAATGCCTAGACAAAGGTAAATAAGGGAAAGAGGCAAAAAAATAAATGACAATAATGTTAGTTTCCAGATCGACATATAAGCAAAGGGCAGTGGAAGCACTGAATAGAGACTGATTAATTCCAATCAGGGTATTGGGACAAGTTCTTTAAAAAGATAGCATTTGAGCTGAGCCTGGGGGTGGGTTACTAAGGCACCCCCTCCTCAAATAACCACATAATAGTAGAGTAGGGCAGGGTGTCTGGAGAATAGGGAAGAATTGAGAGTAGCTGGATGATAGGGGGTTCAGGCCAGAGTGTCTTACGAGTCAAAGCTGGAAAAATAGGGTGGCATCAGATCTTACAGATTTTTGAATGCCCTGCTGAAGACTATGCTATTTGGACAAGGGTGATAAATCAAAGATCTTTGATCATGGCGGTGCATGATCTGATCTGGGTTCCAGGGGCACTTGGGTGGCACTTTAAAGAGTGGACTGGAGAGAAGAGAGCAGAGTGGGCTGTCTCATTGTGGTGCCAACACATACTGAGCTTGAGATAAGAGACCACAGAGGGGACGACGGGGCCAGGGAGGCTGCAGAGATGAAATTCACCATCCTATAGTGAATAATTAAATGGATGGAGGTAGATGTCACCAGAGATACTAATAATGACCGAACACTTACTCTATGTCAGACATCATATAAACACTTTGTTTATCATCTTATTTAATCTTCATAGTAATCTTATGTGGAGACTTATTACACAGAGGAAGAAATGGGGGCCAGTGAGGGCAAATGACTTGCCTGAGACACATATCTAGTATGTGACGGAGCTGGGATTCAAATCTAGCATTCGAACCCAGAGCCTGTGTTCTTATTCACTGTGCTATGTCTGGCTGCAGGGATGGGACTGCTACAAACTGAGACCTGAACACAGGCTGGGCAGCACAGTGCGATGGGGGAAGATGTGTAATTTTGCAGCCATTAAGTTGGCAGTGGTGTAGAGGTGTTCAATGGGAACCTGATGGAAATAAGGAATTTAAGAGAAAAGCCAAGTCTTACAATGTAGATTTGGGATTTATTGGTGAGTAGATGATGGCTGGGATGACCGATTCAGGAAGAAGTGTATATGAAGAGAGATCAGCTGCAGCCCCTAAAGAATGTTGTCATTAAGATCTGGGAGGAAGTATAAGAACCAGGGAAGAAAACTGTGAAGAGAAGCTCTGAAGGGTGGGATAGGAACCCAGAGGGAATAATGTTAGGGAAATGGGAGCAAAAGAAATTTTCAAGACAGAGAGGAGATAAATGGTGTCATTCGTGGGATCTGTGTAATTCTGATCCACATAGAAAGTTTTGAGATATGCTCTCTTTGAGGTAGACTTAAAGGTTTTCTTTTTTTCTTTTTAAGTAGTTCTCTTGGGTTATAATTGATGTACAATTAACTGCACGTACTTAGAGTGTACAATTTGATGAGTTTTGGTGTATGTATGCACCCATGAAATCATCACTACCATCAAATGATGAACATATCCATCACCCCAGAGTTTTCTCCTGTGCCTTTTCCATAATTGTCCCCTGCCTTCCAACTCCCTTAACCCTCAGATAACCACTGATCTATTTATTACCTGTTACTGTACATTAGTTTGCATTATTTAGAATTTTATAGGAATGGAATGATACAGTCTGTCTCTCTGTCTAGCTTCTTTCACTAATCATAATTATTTGAAATTCATTCATATTGTGTGTATCAATAATTCCTTGCTTTGTATTACTGAATACATATAAATAATGTCCATGTGTTTATTCATTCACCTCTTGATGGACATTGGTGTTGCTTCTCAATATAGGCTACTACAAATAAAGCTGCTATGAACATTTCCATACAAGTCTTTATATGGACATGTACTTCCATTTCTCTTCGGTAAATACCTGTAGAATGGCTGGATCATGTGCTAGATATATGTTGACATTCTAAGAAATTGTCAAGCTGTTTTCCAAAGTGGTTATATTATTTTATATCTCCACCAGCAGTGTATGGGAATTCCAGTTCCTTCATATACTCAGCAACTCTTGGTACAGTGAGTCTTAATTTTAGCCATTTCAATGGTATGAAGTAGTATCTCCTTGTGGTTTTAATATGTATTCCCTAATGATGTTGAGCATCTTTTCAGGTGCTTATTTAAGATTTGTGTATCTTGCTTGGTGAAATGCCTGTTCAACTATTTTGCAGATTTTTAAAAATCCGTATTTTTCTTTCTGAATTTGAAGTTCTTTATATATTGTGGATACAAGTCAATTATCAAATATATGATTTGCAAGGATTTTTCTTCCAGTCTGTGTCTTGTCTTTTCATTCACTTAGCAATGTCTCTCAAAGCACATGAGTTTTTAATTTTGATGAAGTTCAGTTTGTCAATTTGTTCTTTTATGGATTGTACATTTCGTATCTAAGAAATCTTTGCCTAACCCAAGGTCACAAAGATCTTCTATGTTTTCTTCTAGAAGTTTTATAGTTTTAGGTTTTATATTTAGGTCTGTGATCTATTGTGGAGTTAATTTTTGTGATTGATGAGAGGAATGGGTTGGAGTTCTTTTTTTACTGTACAGAGGGATATTCAATTTTTTTCAACACTATTTGTTGAAAAGACTATCCTTGCTCCACTGAATTGCCTTTGCACCTTTGTCAAAAATCAGAAGTCAGTTATGTGTGGGTCTCTTTCTGCCTTCTCTATTCTGTTCCACTGATCTAATTGTTAATCTTTGCACAAATACCACTCTGTCTTGATTACTGTAGTACTGTTAGTCCTCTGACTCAGTTCTTTTTTTTCAAAGTTGTCTTAGCTAGTGTAGATCATTTTCATGTTCATATGAGTTTTAAAATCAGCTTATCGATTTCTATAAAAAAGGCCTGGTGGGACTTTGATTGGGATTGTGTTGAATCTATAGATCAATATGAAGAGATAATCAGTATTTTAACAAAATTGAGTCTTTTGACCCATGAACATGATATATTTTTCCATTTATTGGTTCTTTAACATCTCTCATTCTTTGCAGATAGAGAAAAAATAATTCTATGCTTCATACGGAACAAGAAAAGAGCCCAAATAGCCAAAGTAACCTTAAGCAAAAGGATCAAATTGGGAGTCATCACTTTGTCAGACTTCAAGCTATACTACTATAAGGTTATAATAACCAAAACAGCATGGTTATGGCACAAGAACAGAGACATAAACCAATGAATCAGAACAGAGAACCCAAATACAAAACCATCCTCATATTTTCATCTGATCTTTGACAAAGCAAACAAAAATGCACACTGGGAATAAGAATCCCTATTCAATAAATGGTGCTGGGAAAATTGGATAGCCACATGTAGAAGACTGAAACAGGATCTACACCTCTCACCACTCAACTGTAGTTTTCAGTATGCCAGTCTTGAACATCTTTCATCAGATTTATCACTGAGTATTAAATATTTTATGTTTTATGCTATTGTAAAGTTTATTGCTTTTAAAATTTCAATTTCTCATTGTTCATTGCTAGTATAAAAGATTTTCTTAATTTACAAAAATACCTTACGGGAACTTCTAGAAGGTTAGACATTAGAATTTATTAAAATATCTTTCAGAGCTTGAGAACTTTGACTTATAAAGGCTGTTATCTCAATTCAAAATGGTCACTTGGCGCTACACTTAGTACACACAGAAGCTATAAAAAGATGGAAGTGTTTGGAACATTGGTAATCTGTCTATTTGATTTATCAGATTTTGGGGTGGGGTTCCGTAGAGAGTGTGTAGTTTCTTACCACAAATTCTTTACCTGGCTTTTTACCTTGCAGGAATAATCATTAATGTCATTGGAAATATCTACATTGGTGAAAACGAGGGATATGTTATATTGGGAATTACAGCCTCTTGTTCATTTCCTTAGTAGCAAATACTCTCACTGTTTATTTGCATGATGATTTAAGGCAAAAGTGATTATAAAATCTGCTATTCAGGAGAAAATTCCTTGGGGATTACTGTCATAGCACCTAGGGACTATGAGTGACAGCTGGCCAAAAGCTTATCATAGTCAATCGTGACCTATTTATGCCAAACCCACCAGGCATCTGACTTGGATTCTACATTTGTCCGACTGAACCATAAAGAATGAATCACTGCAGTGACACACCGTAGAGCAATGCAGTCCTGACATTCATCAGCAGAAGGTGCCAAAGAACCACTGACTGAGATCTGGAATATCAAATTACATACAGCTACAAAACCAACACAAAAAAACAAATACAAACAAAACTAATGAATTTCAAATGAAACAGTTTGATTTACTTCCATGGGTGATGTTTTGTTGAAATGAAGCATCATTCACAATGTAAATGTAAGTCTGACTATTCCAGTGTGAACTCTTCTGAGTATGAAAGCCTACATTCCTCTGGTTCTTGTTAACTGCCCCTCTGAACTTTGCTCATTAGCCTATGTCAATTAAAGAGTATCGCTTGGCAGCAATGTTACAGTAAATACAAAGATAAGGGCCCTTAAAATCATGTGGCAATGTTAGGTTACAAGGTGTCACTCAATAATAAAAAAAAAAATCTCCACTTTGTGACCTTTGAGAAAAGGTCCACAGATTTCATTATTCATATTTACAGATAACAAATATTTATTGAGGGCTCTAAATGTGCCCCAGAGGCACTGATCTGGGGGCTGTGAACATATTCATGGATCAGACAAAGTTCCTGTCCTTGTGGAGCTTATGTTCCAGTGGGGTAGACAGACAAAAAGCAACAGCATGTAACAGTGATTGAATGCTCATGTTGTTCCGTGTATAGTCTAAGCACTACAAATGTTATAACTCATTACATTCTTGTAATGATGCCTTCAAAGTAAGAACCATGTCTGTCATCACCATTTTGCAGATGAAGAAGCTCATGGGACTTTCCTATTAATAACTTGTCAAGTATCAAACAAACTACAAAGTGGCAGTCAGGATTTAAACCAGAGCCCAAATTCTTATCCACTGTGCTTCACTACGCTCTATGGCCTCTCAACCTCCTAGAGATATACAAACATAATGTTGAGTAGTGATAAGTGCTCTACTGAAAAATAAAGCAAGACAAGGAGATGAGAGAATAATAGAAGCGCTGTTTAGATGGGGCTCTCAGGGAAGTTTGCTAGCGCTGCCATAACAAAATACCACAGAATGAGTAGATTAAATAGCAGAAATTTATTTTCTCACAGTTCTTGATGGTAGAAGTCCAAGACCAAGATGCCAGCAAGGTTAGTTTCTGGTAAGACCTCCCTCCTTATCTTGCAGATGGCCGCCTTTTCATTGTGTCCTCACATGGCCTTTTCTCTGTAAGTATGCCCCTCCTGCTCTTCTTTCTCTTCCTCCTCCTCCTCCTTCTTCTCCACATATGTATGTATGTATGTATGTATATTCATAGGATACAAGGACACCAGTCTTATCAGATTAGAGCCCCCCCCCTTATGAACTCATTGAATCTTAATTACCTCCATAAAGGCTCTATCTCTAAATCCAGTCACATCAGCGGTTAGGGCTCAAATGTATGAATTTTTGCAAGGGCGAAGGGCATACAATTTGGTCCATAACAAAAGTTTTCTCTGAAAAGCTGACTTTTGAGCAGAGACTCAAATGAAGTGAAAGAATAACCCACTGCGTATTTGGAGGGACAGGGTTCTAGGCAGAGGGAACAGCAAGTACTAAACTCCTGAGATGGGAATGCTTTGGGCCTGATGGAGAGTGAGCGAGAAGGCCTGTTGTGGCTGGAACACCCTGAGGAAGGGGAAAAGTGGTAGAAAATACACTTTTGAGAAACGGTGATCTAGAAACTCAATAATACTGACAATAGGCCAAGGAACAGTGCCCATAGTGCAGTTTGTGAAACTCTAATTCTACATTTTCTTAAACATTGCTTGGAGAATAGTTAATTACTGTGGAGAATACTGGGATAAGTAGGTTCTTTATTGCAAAGTTTATCAGAGCTTTTGTTTGGTAAGGTGCATTGTAACATATAGCATGCAGTCTTTGCCAAAACTTCTTTTTGCCAGGAGAATCTCAGGAGATTAGGTTCTGTAGAAGACACTTTGACGGTATGGAACACTTATACGAGGAGGTTTGTCCAGGTGCTCTGAATGTAAATATCAACATATAGATTTGGAGTTCTAAAGTAGGGAACAAATAGATAGGGAAGAAATTATTTTGAGAATTTATCATTTTGTGGGTTTTATTGGATTTCCTTTTTGTTTTTGTAAATTTTGCTAGTGCAGTCTGTCCCAGCAATTCAAGAAACATTAATTTTGTCTTATTGTTCGTGAAATTCTCCAGTGTCAGTTCATCCCACTTTGCAGTTATTTTGTTTATAGAAAAATGATCACTGGGACATGCCCACCTGAACACAGCTACCTTGTAGTCCCATCCTGTCTGCAGTGGTGGTACAAACTAATGTTTCTAGTCATTAACAATAGGCTGTGACAGCAATAGTGGCTCTCTGGGAATAGCATAAGGCTGAGCGTTTGCACTCTGGGGTCTTCAGGGAGATGAGGGCACTCTGATACATCAAAACGTTATTTGTTGTTTGAACTAATTTGCAGTATCAGATATGGAAGTTCTGCTTGATGCATGTTTTCTCTCCCTCTACCCATTATGTTTTGGCCAGTCAACATTTTTATGAAATAAGAGAGGCTGATTTCCCATGAAGCCAATGAAGTTTAAATCTCAGTGCCCCTCATTTTCATGGGCCCTTCCAAAACCCAGGGAGGGATGCTAGAAATATGTGCACATGGTCATAGATTTTGTAAAGTTTGCAAAAGAAAGATACATTAACTGCAAGTGATTAATAGTCTATCTCTTTTCACTCCAAATTCCCCTCTGACACATTCCTTGTGTCAAGAAGTGGTGGAGATGCCATAGACATTTTGGGGACACGTGTCTAGGAAACATGAGTTGGGGATATATTTAGTTTGGCTAATGGTATGTTTATGTGGTTTATAGTCATTTCTGTATAGAGTTAAGCTGTAGTTAGCTGTTGTGGTATAGGAATGGCTTCCACAAAATACTCCTGCCACCTGCTCTGCTGACTCTCTTGATGTAGGGACAGAGGTTATATCACAATATGAACATGTCCTATGCACTTGAATTCAGAAGTACATGGAAAGTGGAGAATCAGTAAGGTTTGAAATATATGGAGTCAGAAGCTACTCTAGGAAATGACTTCAAACATCATCCATGTAAAATTATTAGTAGAAGATTTGATTCTCTTTGATGAGAAGGCAAAATGAAAATTCTGTCCTGCATTGTATACAGTTACAAACACAGTATACATTTTTGTGTAAATTATGTACAATACAATTTGTCAGAACTCCTGTGTTTAAGGACAAAAACTGGTAGCAGTAGCACCATGAACAGTGAGTGTACCTTTGTATGAGGTTGCATGTTTTATGCATCCCAAACTATTGGATTACACGTTAGCATGTACCACGGGCCTTGTCCTGACAAAGTATATGATAGTTCTGTACAAAAGAGCTTGAAGACGATCCATCCACCTGGCACAGCAGGGTCCTGAAGAAATGAGTGTTCCAGTAACAAAGCTATATGGATTTATGAAAGTTCACTATATGCAGTGTGAGAGTAATTAATACATTTATATAGTTCTATATAATGTAACAGCAATTTAAAAATAAATTCAATCCCTCTTGTGAACGCTTTCATTTCGAATTAATTTTGTATGTTATTCAAAATTATTGATTGCACTAAAATTCAAATAGGATGAAAAAAGAGATTTCCTGGAGGCAGCCAAAAACAAAAACTGAAAAGTTGCTGGAAATCTCAGAATATAAAACATTATATTGATCCGTTAGCTTTTTAAAATTTTTAATTTGTTGTGATTCTTTTTTCAGTCTAGCAAATGCTTTCACACAGGCTTGTGTTTTTGCAGTTTTGTACTCTTTTCTCTTAAATAGAACACCCCAAAATGTATGTTTCATTACTCAAAATTTGGATCTGCTGTGGAGTGAGAATAGAAATTTTCCCAAAGAATCAAGCCTGAGAGAAATAGTAGCCTTACAGCTATTGTCTAATTTGTGCTTCCTGCCATCATTTCTGCAGGAGGCTGACCTCTTCTAATTGGTCTCTCAGAGTATTTGGAGGTTCTGGAAGGCATCTCTAATGCAGTAGACCCCCACCAGAGGGGCATTTGGCAAAGCTGGCCATATTCAACACCAAAAGGGAGGTAAAAGTAATGCTAGAGACTCCATAGAACATGTCAGAGAGGAACTTCAACTGAACAGGAATTACACGTAATCCAGATACCATCAATTGATTTCATGTTTTATTTTTTAATTCAGGGTCAGCCTTTTTCTACAATTTAGTATTATTCCTAAACACACGTCACAGAGGATAACCCAACACCATCATTCCATTTCACAGAATTATCGTTGACCTTTGAAATATAAATTGGAATGCTTTTTTTAAAAAGCAATAATTTTATTTTTATTTCTCTTTAGAAAAAAAAAAATCCTTGCGACTTCTGCAATATCCAAAAACTAAAGCTGCGGTGCTCACTGAAGCCTGAGTGTTTGCAGATGACTGACGAATCTGACTGCTGGTTTGCACAAGCCCTGGTTTCTGTCACATGGCTGCACTTCCGAGATTCATTGCTATAAGATAGGCCACATTCTCTCATTAGCAGAGTAAGTACAATGTGCAAGTCTGTATTAATCACTAGGGGTAACTTACCAGGTCATCGTTAAAAGTTTTTGTTAAGCTTGTAACAGGAAAATAACAGCTGTTTGTGTAAAGAAACTAGGAGCTTATTTGCGTGGCTACTGGAGGCAACAGGGAGATTAATGCATGTTGTCAGTTCTGCAGGTTTAATTTGACTTGCGCTAAAATAACATCAATACACATCTCCCCAAGTTGCCATTCATTCTACCGAATGCTGCTGATAGATTTACTCTCATTTCACCCTGAATGCTGCCAGGCAGTAATGAGTTGTAGTCATCTGGTAGTCCTATTTTCTCTTTCCCTCTCCCCTAAAAAGAAGCAGACAGGGACATTGTTTTCATGGGTGTGTCTGCAGCTGCTCAGAGTTGCTGGCCTTTCTCTTGGGGAATGCAGGGCAGATGTTGGTCCAGACAGTGAATTCCTGAACTGGCATTGGGTTGTAGCTGGTGAGCAAAACCCTCTTCCATTTCAGAATTGTGGGTGTATAACAGAGTCTGTATGTCAGAGTTACCAGTTAAGCAATGTAAAGGGAGATTTGCAAGGTGCAGCTATTGCTATGAAGTGGTATTGTATAGGTCCATAATAATACCGTGAACCCAGAGATAAGTCCCTTTATAGACACATAAAGCAATATTGTTAACATCGTCTGACTCTTAAAAGAGCAGAAAGCCATCTGGTCTCAGTAATTGCTTCCACATATAATTTTTTCTTTTCATAATATTTTCAGAGTAATCAGACATATTAACCCAGTATGGGCAAAAGAATAATATCAATAAATAAAACTCACATAAAATTTGACTCTATTTCAAAGATTTTTTTTTTAAAAAATCAACTTTATTGAGGTATAGTTTATATAATAAAATGCATCCACGGAAGCCTACATTTCAATGAATTTTGACACGTTTGTATACTCAGGTAATCACCACCACAGTCAAGATATGAACTATTTCTATTATCCAAAAAAGTTGCCCTTATGCTCCTTCCCAATCTTCCCCACTCCTAACACCAGGAAAACTGATGTTCTGTCAATGTAGATTCAGTTGACCTTTTCTACATTTCACAGAAATGAAACCTTACAATACCTGTGCTTTTGTGTCTGACTTTTTTTTTTTTTTTTGCTTAGCATAATTCATCTATGGTGTTGCATCTTCCAATAATTAATTCCTCCTTATTGCTGAGTAGTATTTTACGCCATATCCATTCCGTATCACTATGGATATGGCATAATTTGTTTATTCATTCACCTGTTGATGGACATTCGATTTTCAGTTTTTGGCTAATATGAATAAATTTGCAGACAAGTCTTTGTGCAGACATTCTCTGAAGTAAATACTGAAGATTGCAATTGTTGGGTCTTATGGTAAATGTATGTTTATTTATAAGAAACTGTCAAACAGCTTTCCAAAATGATTATATCATTTCACAATCTCACCAGCAATGTATGAGAGTTCCAGTTGCTCCCTCTCCTTGCCAACACTCATTATTATCATCTTCTCAAGATTTTATCAATGCTGGGAGGTATATAGTGGTATTTCATTGTGCATTTAATTTGAATTTCCATGTGTTTTAAAATATAAGGTTTTATTATTATTTAGGTATAACAAGGGCAATAGATCAGGAGATGACTACCATTAAAAAAACAGTGTGTCCCAATTTACTAGTGAGTACAAATGGTGTCTGTTTTTCCATTCTGTGCACAGATGTAAATAAAACTCAACAGAAATTAAGCAGGAGGGAGGAGGAGAAGGGGATGGGTGATGTCACACCTAATCGGTACAATGTACACTCTCCGGGTGATGGGCACACTTGTAACTTTGACTCAAGCACTACAAAAGCAATCCATGTAACCAAAACATTTGTAACCCCCCCATAATATTCTGAAATAAAAAAAAAAGTTTGTTATACTCATCACTCAGCTGTAAGGGTGATTTTCATATGCAAACCAACTAATGGGGAGCTCATACCTCGAACCACCTCTTTTATTGGGCTCTGGATTAGTTTGCTATCTGTGGGAATCGGCTAGCCCTAGGAGGAGCAATCCCTCCCAAGTCAGCAAGTCCTCAAGATATCAAAGCATCAAAAATACAGAATAAAAAGACACAATTAATACACGTGATGAGTAAAGATGATGAACATCTTTTCATGTGCTTTTGGACCATTCATATAACTTCTTTTGTAACATATTCAAATCTTTCTCATTTTTAAAATTATTACCTTCTTGCTAAGTTTTAACTAAATTCTTGCATATTCTGGATACAAGTCCTTTGCCAGATATTTATATCGCAAATCATTTCTCCCATTGTGTGGTGTGTCTTTTTATTTTCTTAACATCTTTCAAAGAGCTTAAGTTTTTAATTTTGATGAGTTCCATTTATCAATTTTTTTATGGTTCATTCATTTTGTATTTAGCTAAGAAATCTTTGCCTACACCAAGACCATGAAGATTTTCTCCTGTGTTTTTTTTAAGAAGTTTAGTAATTTTAAATATTGCATTTAGGTCTATGATCCATTTTGAGTTCAATTTTTGTATGGACTAAGGTAGGAGTCAAGGTTAATTTCCCCCCCAGTGACATTTGTTGAAAAGACTTTCCTTTCCCAATTCAATTAAATTGGAATTTTAGTTTTATTGACAATCAATTGACCATATATGTGTGGATCTATTTTGTAATCTCTATTCTATTTCATTGATCTCTAGGTCTGTCCTTCTGCTGTTACTGCATTCTATTTATTACTATGACTTTGTAGTAAGTCTTGAAATTAAGTTGTGTAAGTCATCCAACTTTGAATTGACTCTTCTAAGTCTTTTCCTTTTACAAATAACTTTAAAATCAGATTTTTGAAAAAAGCCTCCTGGGATTTTGATTGGGATTGTGTTTAAGCTACAGATCGATTTGGAGAGAATAAAAATCTTTATGGTATTGAGTCTTCCAATTCATAAACATGGTCTATATCTCTAGTTCTTTAGGTCTTTTTAACTTTCTGTATAATGTTTTGTAGTTTTCAGAGTACAGATTTGCACACATTTTGTTTAACTTATTCATGATTATTTCATGTTTTGGATATTATTAAAAATAGAATTTAAAAAATTTCAACTACTAGTTACTTATTGCTAATATTAACACACAAAATGCAATTAAATTTTTATATGCTGACATAGTATCTTGAGACCTTTCTAAACTCGCTTATTAGTTTTAAGACCTATAGATTAGGGGTTTTTATTTGTCATCTGTACAGAAAAAGAATTTTACTTCTTTCTTTCCAATGTGCATGCCTATTATTTCTTTTTCTTGCCTAATTGCACTGGTCTCCAGTACGATGTTAAATAAGTAACAAGAGTGGGCAATTGTTCATTCCTTGGAAGTTGTTTTGCCCATTTCTTTAGGTTTCAACCTATGCATATGTAGGTTCATATTTGGCAAAAGACTCAAGGTGGTCCCTATGCAGAATTTTAGAACACTCTCTTTCTGTTTAATTCTCCTCTTGGGGACTCTGCTCTGCAAATTCTAGCTGCCTTGTCCTCCCATCACCAATCTGAATCCTCCATACAGCTAGATTGCCAGGATCTGTTTGGCTTCCTCCTTCCTGTCCTGCAGTCTGAAAATTGCCTCCTGGCGGAAATCCTGGGCTCACCTAATTTTCTTTACTATGCACTGAAGAGTCATAGTCCTTTACTATCCAGAATGTTAAAATATAATTTTTTACATTTTGTCTAATTTCCTAGCTGTTTATAGCAGGAAAGTAAGTCTGGACTTTGGCTAGAAATGGAAGTAGATACCATTTACTGATGTATTTAATTGCCCACCAGTTTTATTATGATGATTATTGTTTTTAATTTTTAAACTTGCTGTTTTGCTCTGGTTGAAAGGAAGTTTTGAACAGTGGTTTTCAACCTGCCTCACATTAGGCTTATTTGAGATATCCCAAAAGATACCCATGTTCCAATGGGGTATCTTTTTGGATATCTAGGGATTCTGATTTAAAGACATGTGTATTTTTAAAAATATTATATTTGATTATATAATGTATTGCTGGGACCAAGAACTACCAATTTACTCTCAAAACTCTATAGAATTTGCCAATATATGTTCCATGGCACCCAGGTATGAGCAAAATTGTTTTCCAGGTGGACTGAGTTACAGATCTCCTCATCTCTGAGAATGGCCAGTCTTACCCCTTGCCAATTGCCCCAGCAGGAATCAGCCTCCTCCGTTTACTCTAGTGGGCCACATACATGTCACTTCCTGGGTGTGCTGCAGCTGGAGAACAGTGAGCTGCAGAGGCTAGCCCTCCTGTAGTCTCTCTCATCTCCAGATCCCTGCTCAAATGTCACAAAACCTTTCTCTGAGCCTCGGAGGCCATCCTGTCTCCTTCCCACCTAGTCCCATTGCATAACATGTATACTTCTATGAGAGCAATATTAAAGTGTGTTTGTTTGTTTTGAGACAGGGTCTCACTCTGTTGCCCCAGCTAGAGTGCAGTGGCATCAGCATAGCTCACTGCAACCTCAGACTCCTGGGTTCAGGGTTCCTCCTGCCTCAGTCTCCTGAACAGCTGGGACTACAGGTGCGTGCCACCACACCCAACTAATTTTTGTATTTTTTGTAGAGACAGAGTCTTGCTATTACTCAGGCTGGTCTTGAACTCCTGACCTTAAGTGATCCTCCTGCCTCAGCCTCCCAAAGTGCTGAGATCATAGCTGTAAGCCACTGCGCCCAGCCTAGAGTTTTAAAATATGTTTCTACCTAAGATTTTAGTTGCTGGAGGGCAGAGGGTGGTTTCTTTAATATCTTCTTATTCTTCCTATTACCAAGTAGAGTGTTTTGTACTTAATATTTATTAAATTTGAGTAGGTTATTTTGGAGCTTAATGTTTGAAAGTGTTGTGTGGCACAAAAATTTCTGGTCCTATTGAAAATACATTCTGTCGAAGTATGTTTTCAGATTCTTTATAAGGCAATTGTATGGAGGAAGAATACAAACCCCAAATTTCAAATTACATTATTTATAGCAGTACTTGAACTCATTTCATGTCTCTAATCCTTTTTTATACTTAATTAATTTTACCCTTTAGGGAGAAGAATTTGGTAATGCCTTGCTACCTTTAGGCATTTATATTTCAGAAATAAAACTGCTTGATTTTGATGGATTCTGCTATTTATACTATATCAGCTTTTAAGTCCAGAAAACTTTATGACATTAGATTATTTTTTTAAATAAATAGGATGAAAAATCAGTTTTCAGAGGGATAGTGTTGAAGAATATGCAAAAGTTAATTGATCTTCTTATTAGCATTCTGCTACCTAACACCTGATATCATATGTTTATTTAATTCTTTTAAACATTAATATTGACATGACTAGATCCAAATGGACCCAACAGACATGCAGAATTGTCTATCCCCAAACAACAGCATACACATTCTTATCAAGTGCTCAAGGGATGTTTTCCAGGATAGACCATATGTTAGGTCACAAATTAAGTATCAATATATTTAAAAGAATAGATATCATAGAAAGTATCTTTTCTGACCACTGTGGGATAAAGTTAGAAATCAATAATGGAAGTAAAACTAGAAAATCACAAATATTTTGGAAATTAAAAAACAGAGTCTTAACCAATGGATCAAGAAATCAATCACATAAGGAAAATTAGAAAATACAGATGAATAAAAATGAAAATACAACATACCAAAACTTATAGGCTCAGTGAAAGCAGTGCTAAAAAGGAAATTTATAGCTATAAACAATTACATTAAAAAGCAAGAAAGATCTCAAATCAACAACATAATTTTACAACTCAAGGAACTGTAAAAAGGAGAACAAACTAAACCCAAAGCTAGTAGAACTAAGGAAATAATAAAAATTACAGCAAAGAGAAATAATATACAGAATTAAAAAATAATAGAGAAAATTAATAAAACCAAAAGTTGGGTCTTTGAAAAAATAAAAAAAAAATTGACAAAATTTTAGCTATATGGACTAAGAAAAACAGAGAAGACTCAAACCATGTTCATAGCAGCATTATTCACAATAGCTAAACATGGAAATAATCCAGGTATTTGTTGATGGACAAATGGACAAGCAAACTGTGGTATACACATACAATGGAATATTATTGAACCTTAAAAAGGAAGGAAATTCTGTAATATGTTACAACATGGATGAACCTGAAGGACATTATTCTAAGTGAGGTAAGCCAATACAAAAAGATAAATACTATATGATTCCACATATTTGAGGTACTTAGAGCAGTCAAAATCATAGAGGTGGAAAATAGAATGGGGATTTCCAGGGCCTGGAGTAGGGGCAGGGGGAAAAAGAGTTATTGCTTAATGGATATAGAGTTTCAGTTATGCAAGATGAGAAGAGTTAGGGAGATGGATGGTGGTGGTGGTTGCACATTATGAATGTATTTAATACCACTGAATTATATACTTAAAATGGTTAAGGTGATAAGTTTTATGTTATGTATATTTTATCAAAATAAAAAATCGAAAAAGAAAATCTCCCAACAAAGAAAAGCCAAGGACGAGATGGCTTCACTGGTCGATTTTACCAAACATTTGAAGAAGAACTAACACCAATCTTTCTCAAACTCTTCCAAAAAATTGAAGAGGAGAAAATACTTCCAAACTTGTTTTATGAGGCTAGCATTGCCCTGAAACCAAAGCCAGATAAGTACACTCTAAGAATTCACAATGAGGAAAGGATAGTCTCTTCAATAAATAGTGTTGAGAAAACCAGATATCGACATGGGAAAGAGTGAAATTAGACCTTTATCTTACACTATTCACAAAAATCAAATCATAATGGGTTAAAGAATTAAACACAAGACCTGAAACCATGAAACTCCTGGAAGAAAACATAAGGAAAAAACTCCTTGATATTTCTCTTAGCAACCATTTTTGGGGTATGGTATCAAATGCATAGACAACAAAAGCACAAATAAACAAGTGAGACTACATCAAGCTAAACAGCTGCTACACAGCGAAGGAAACAATCAATAGAATGAAAAGGCAACCTATGGAATCAGAGAAAATATTTTCAAACCATGTATCTGATAAAGGCTTAAAAAATGTAAGGAACTCCTACAGTGAAAGAGCAGAAAAAAACCACATAACCCTATTAAAAATGCACAAGGACTTCAAAAGACATTTTTCCAAAGAAGACATACAAATGGCCAAAGGGTACGTGAAAAGGTGCTCAGTATCACTAACCATCAAAGAAGGGCAAATCAAAGCCACAGCTTGAAGTCCCCTCTTATCTGTTAGCATGGCTATTATATATTAAAAAAAAGAAAATAAGTTTTGGTTGAGAAAAGGAGGCCCTTGTATACCGTTGGCAGGAATGTAAATTGGTACAGCCATTATGGCATAGATTATGGAGAGTCCTCAAAAAATTAAAACTAGAACAAGCATATGATCCAGCAATCCCATTTCTGGGTATATATCCAAAGAAAGTGAAATCACTATGTCAAAGAGATGCCTGTATTCTCATATTCATTGCAGCCTTATACACAATAGCCAGGATACAGAAACAAATTAAATGTCCGTCAATGAACAAAGACATAAAGAAAACGTGTGTGTGTGTGTGTGTGTGTGTGTGTACTGTATACATACATACACATAATGGAATATTATTCAGACTTAACAAAAGAAAGAAATCCTGCCATTTGGGACAATATGGATGAACCTGAAGGATACTATGCTAAGTGAAATAATCCAGGCACAGAAAGACAAATACTTCATGATCTCACTTATACGTGGAGTTTAAAAAAGTCAAACTCAAGAAAACAGAGAGTGGAATGTTGGTCTTCAGGTGCTGAGGGGTAGGGAAATGGAGAAATGTTGATCAAAGGATACAAACTTTCAGTTATATGATGAATAATTTCTGGAGATGGAATGTACAGCATGGTGACTGTAGTTAATAACAATGTATTATGTATTTAAAATTTGCTAAGAAAGTAGACCTTAAATGTTCTCACCATACAAGTGATGAATATGTTAATTAGCTTGATTGTGGTGATCGTTTAACAATGTGTGTGTATATATGTGTGTGTATCAAATCATCACATTGTACATCTTAAATATATACAATTTTTATTTATCAGTCATACCTCAGTAAAGCTGGAAGGAAAAAAAAAGCAGTACTTCACTAGAGTCATCTAAATCTCAGTTACATGGTTACTCCTCGTGGAAAAAAGCTCAATAAAAATCAAAGGTAAAAAAAGAGGTAAATGATGTCTCCCTTTCACGACCCAAATATGAAGGCAGGGAAGAGGGACATGTGGGTAAGGAGCCAGGACACTGAAGGACTTTGGTTGATGACTTCCATGAATGGCATGTTTTGGTTGACTAAGACCCAAAGGAAACACCACATTTGCCAAGTGGATGAACACGTACCCCCTCAGCCTCGTGGAAAAGACCAAGGCAGAGGCTGTTGGCTGTGGGTGAGGAAGAGCCAAGGACAGTCAGAAAGTGCCGGAGTAATAGTAGGAAAGGACCACACGTTGAGTCCTTTTGTGAACTAATTACTCTAAAATCTTGCCTTTCTCACCAACCATGAAATTCAATTTTAGAGAGATAAGTATATTGTTTATCCATCGATGGAGGAATCTGATGACTTCGGAGCCTTTCTCAAATTGCATGCAGGGAGGAGAAGGGGACACTAACATCTATTGAACAGCCTCATTTGCTCTGTGCTGTGTTACGCGCTGTCACATGCACTGTCTCATTTAAGAGTCATTTAAAAAAGATTTCATTTGACCTAAAGAGAAGGCTGTTGTAATTGGCAGAAAGAATGAGTTGGATGTTTCTGTTATAGACTTTGCTTGACGGAAGTAATAAATTTCACTTAGGCTTGACCGTGTTTGTTTTTTTTTTTTTTTTTCCAGTTGCCAATCACAGTGAGTGAATGTTGTTCTTAAATGAATGACCTCATTCATTAGTGTATGTTTCTTCCTTTTTCCACCTACTGGTCCTTGTTCTGTTTTCTTTCCCCCTGCTGATCTTCATGATCTGCTTTGCCCCATTCTTCTTTATTTTTGGGTAATGTCATGTAGTGGTAACCTGCTGTCTCCCGCAAGTCCTCAGCCCTCACTTATTGTACGGCGCACTCCTCCAATCAGGGCCTCCCAGGAGGCGCATGCTGCTCTCTGGGTTCTTATTTAATGGGCTACAATCAACGACATTAGGAGAGATCTGTTCTGCAATTATTTTTGCTTATTTTTTCCTCTTGTTTCTTAAAGGGAAAATATCATCACAGAAAAATAAGAGTCTGTCTCATACTATCTCTCTGTTTATTATTCTTGTTAAAACTGAGTGTGGACTAAAGGATATTCATCTGGGGGGCTGAGTGAAGAATGCAAAGGAAAAACAGAAGGCTTGCTGTTGTGATTGATTTAATCTGTATTGAAGAACCAGAATAAACAGAAGTTGCCGCTCAGCTCGCACACGTGATGGAGGGTCCGGCCGGCAGCTCACATCACAAGGAGGGCTTATTTGGGTCTTGTGATTTGGCAGGTGCTAAGCAGACCTGCATTGGACCTCCAATGGCTGAATTTGTAGACCTTATATACAAATATTCCCACATGCAAAGTCATCATGTTAACCTTTGTGATTTTGAAATCCCTGGAAAGTTTCAACATTAGGTGTTTATTTAAAATATTCATCTCTGGTTCTTTGTCAAGCACACTCTGCTTTCATTTACTCACTTGTTTACATTCAGATCTTTATGTATTCCAAAGTTGAGAACGCTGTTCTTGAGGAGCAGAAAGAAGTAAGGAATTTAAATGCAAAGTGTTATAAAAGCATTGTAGAAACTACAGTAGGGTAGTTGGATCATGCCAGGGTTTTGATCATGCCTTTTTATTTTCTGTAATTCTGATGCTTTGAAGTCTTGGAATCTTGCTGATCCTGGAGGACTGACTACTCAGTCAAATCCTAGAGATAGTGAACAACTCACCCCAGGGAGTGTGGCTTTCATATGCAAACTAAGCAACCCAGGGCCCACACCCACACCCTCTACTGGGCTCTCACACTCAGAGCTAATATTTCCCTGCTCCAGTCATCCCAGGGCTAGGTACCGGACCACCAGAGACAGCCCCTGTACCGCCCAGAGCCTGGTGAAATTATTCAAACTAACCAATCCCAAACCTGCTTACCCTGCCTTGCCTTATCTCTCCTGCAGAATCTACAAAAAAGGCTCTTGCCTACATTCTCTCCTCTCCCCCGTTGACTACCTTAGCGCTGCCCGAGGTGGCCCTTTGTGGTGTGGCTTGCCCCCACCCCTTGAGACTTGTGACTAACAAATGTCTTTCCAATAGTAGTCATCTCCTGACCTGAATAATAATAATAAAACCTGCATTTTAAAACAAAAGGCTACACTGGCTTGGGAACTTGGGGACTGTGTCTGTGTTACTCAGTTTTATGTTGTTATAAAGGAATCCCTGAGACTGGGTTAGTTGTGAAGAAAAGAGGTTTACTTGGCTGATGGTTCTGCAGACTATGCAAGAATCATCTGCTCCTGGTGAGGGCCTCAGGGGGTTTCCAATCAAGGTGGAAGGTAAAGAGGAAGCAGGTGCGTCACGGGCGAGAGAGAAGGAGCTGGAGAGAGAGGAGATGGTGCCACACGCATTTAAACAACCAGCTCTCCAGTGAACTAATACAGTGAGAACTCACTAACGCGGGGAGGGCATCAGGCCATTCGTGAGGATCTGCCCCCATGACCCAAACACGTCCCACCAGGCCCTACCACCAACACTGGGGACCAAATTTCAACATGAGATTTGGAGGGAACAAACATGCAAATCACATCGATGTCCCCAAGGAAATCCAAGGTTTGAAAGGACCTTGAGTCTTGAGTGACTGTGATATTACAGAGATGTGGGCCGGGGGAAGGAGGGGACGTAGGCAGTGGGGACGGCACGTATAAAAGCAGAAGTGTGCTGTGTTCAGGGTCTGAATACACAGGATAGTACGAGAGTGGGAGGAGGAGAGAGATAGAAGATAAAAAGGGGAAGATCGGTGGGGTTAGGTTGCCGAGGGCTTTGTCGGCCCGCTAAGGAGCTGGATCTTACCCCATCTGTTTAAGAAGGCAGCAGGTGTTTTAATTGAGATAGCAGGATAGACAGGTGTGTGTTATGGAAAGAAAACTTTGGTAGCCTCGTGGAGGATGGCTGTGAGCAGAGAAAAGCCTGGAGCCTGGGAGGCTAGTTCAAGATCGTCTCAAAAGTTTAATTATAAATGTGAAAACAGGAGTTAAGAAAAGTTAAAAGGGCAGTAGGGGTAGAATTGGGAATAACATTTACATCTCTGTACTGTCCCCTACGTTGTCTGTCGTCATTTTATACCTCTTGTGTCCGGAAAAGGCTTCCTTGAAAAGAGTGGGCAGGTGTAAATACTTACAAGGTTTCCACACATGACTTGATTGCCTTCTGTATTTTCCTTAACTCCAACTGAATTTGGAAATTTATGACAACCATTTACATAAGTAAAGGGAATTAGAAAGGTTGGTATATGAGAATCCAAGAGAAAAAAAAGTGTTTTGCATCTTGCATTATCTTAACTCTTATGTATTAATAAAACATTATTTTCTTTCCTTCTTTTTTATATTTCTCTTTCTTTTCCTTTCTCCCTTGCCCTTAAAGTATTTATTGTAATATATTCCCATATTCACTTGCTTTAGAGAAAGTTGTGCTTTGAGGTTAGAAACCAGTTTATCTGCAAATATTTGATGAGTTCAATATTTTGCCTTCTTCAAAGCCAAAAGCATTTCATAGCTGACAAGAAAGGATTTTTAATATCTTGACAGCAGATATTTAGAATTGTCCACTTTTTAAGTATAGCACCAGGTACCATGACTAGTAAAAGAAAGATCGGTGAAGTATGATCCTTGTTTTCCAAAAGGAGGGCAGAGTAAGTCACAGAATAATTTAATTCTTCTCACTAGCAACTTGCCTTATTTAAAGGTTTCCTGGCTGAAGAAGGGCTTTGTTACAGTGTGGATAAAATGACAGGCTAGATTATTCACACCAGTGCTAAAAATTGATTTTGTTTCTCCTACTTGCCGAATTTCAAACTAATGAGATTTGACTATTATACAACCGTAGCTGTTGTCATGTAGCTTTACAATTACCACAGCTAGACTCTTTTATTAAAAAAACAGCTGCTATATTGTTTTATAATATTTGACCCAGTTTTCTTTCTTTGTTCACTTTTCTTTATCCTTCCACAATTATGGTCTCTGGTAGTACGCCACATAGGTAACCACGGATTTTCCCCATAAGAAGATTTTTAAAAGTGAGGCATTAAATATTGATATTACAAATGTGACAGTACAAATATTTTCCTTCTGAAAGATTAGAAAGGATTAGTCACTTTTTGTTTTAGGTTTAATTAAGGTCATATAACACAAGCCCCCTATAGTGTTTTGTGGCTTCCGTGGTTCTCCCTTTTAAATGCAAAAATTCACAACTCTTAGAATAGTAATTAGCAGTGTTATTGACTTTTGGGATGACCTAAGCAAAAGTTTCTGTGAGGCATTGCAATGCTGTGTTAATTGCAGAATAATCAAATATTCAGCTTGCTTTCCAGTTTCTCTCCTTGTCTGATTCCAACTTATTCTCGGTAGCAATTGTGCATTTTCTCTTTGCAGACCTCCGCTACTTGGATGTTTCACCTTTGTCATGTTGTGGGCCTTGCAGACCTTCAGCAGAGTGGAGGTTCAACTAAATAAAAATTCTTCACAATGTCTTAAAGTCCTTGAAGCCAGGACTGTGTTTTGAGATTCTTTTAGGTACACATACCCTGTCTAGGGCATGGTCCCTGTAATGTGCAGTGAAGATGGGCATCATGGTCAGTACTCCTGGTAAATTAGGGGAATGTTGCAGAGAGAAAAGCCTAGGACCCTGTTTCTGTGACTTGAGTGTTAATCTTTGGGGGTTATGGATCCTTAAGCCTTATGAGGTCTCTCTAAGGTAACTATATATTTAACAAAAAAAATCTGAGGCTTAGTTTCTCAGGCTGTCTGGATGTTTATTTACATGCAGAAAATTGATTTGCACTTATAATTTGCAAACACAATGCAAAACCAAATACAGGCTATGGATCAAGATACAGTGCCTTGCACAATGCCTGGCATCTGGTCAGTCCCAAAGATATGTCTACAAATGGAAATAGATTTGAAACATGATAGATATAAAACTGGGAAAGAATCAGTCTTTTAAGTCAATTAATGCTATCTCTATATCTGTTAGACAAAATTAACTCTCTAGAGGAAACTCACTTTGTTGATACGTAAATTCAATTTGTTGATGACAGAACTCTTAACTGTCTAGAGATGCTCTAAGAAAATAGCCTATCTTAAATATTCCCAATGACAAATCATCTGTAAATACAGACATTTTGGCATTTTCTGAAAGCACGTTAAAAAGAAGAAAGGGGCCATCACAATTATAGGTATAAATGAACAGTGGGTGGTTGACATGGAAGCTGAGGTCAGATGAGTCTAGGGTCATGAAACTCATGAAGAGAACTTTCCAGGTCATCTAGTTCAGCTAGATGAAATGCTGAGAACCAGAGGAGGTGTTGCTCTCCTGGTCATAGGTAGGTAGTTTAATCTTTCTTGCTCTTTCATAAATTGATTTACTCCATAAATATCTTTGGAATGTCTTCTCTGTGCCAGTCACTGTCTAGTCTGTTCAAGATATGAAAAAAATGGATAATTTTTTTACCATACCAAGAATCTAGAAAAGGGGGAATTGGAGAAAAAAAAATTTAATTATGTTACTTATACAGTGCTTTACAGTTTTCCCAGTATTTTTGCATAGCCCATTCTCTTTAACCATGACAAATAACTTAGTAACTTTTGGTTTTAAGCATTAAACACTCAATATTTCTTTAGACCTAACTTAGGGAGAGTCTTCTCTGAATGAAAGACTATATTAGTGAGCATCCTTCTATCTAAAAATGATCTAGGAAAGATCATTTATTTGGCTCACCAAACAGCATTTGAAGCTGTGCAGGACCAGTAGAATTTAATACATTTTTCTCTTTTGGTATTAACCAGACGTGTAGATATTGGGGCAGCATGAGCTAATCCTCCTTGAATCAGTTGACCATTGATGATTGAAATACTTTGTCAGGAACTTATCTTTAATGTTGCAAGGCAGTTATCACAATGCAAATCACCCAGATAGGCAAGCCATGGCTAACCACACATATAAAAGAGGCCAATTTTTTCCTCCAAGATATTTTAAATATTTAACCTACTCACTGCCCCAAATGGATTCTCTGAAGGAATCTCATGGATAAGATTTTAGGGTGTCCAGAAATGAGTGATGCTGTACAACTCATTACCTCATAAGCTATGGCCAGGTGATGTAATTATAACCTCATTGAGATGGTCCACGGCAGTGACAACAGCCAATGGTGAATGTTATTTGAGGATTAACTCCCCAGTTGCTCGCACAGGGGAGCTTGATCAGGATCTGGGGCTAAAGACGTGGTGTGTTTTGCTGATCTGGACTCCTCTATTGCCATAGTTCGGAGGAGCTTACAATTTAGTGGGAGGAGACTAGGAAGTAATTTTAATGCTTGGGGTGTTTTTGCTTAAAGGAGGGCCACTTCCATAGCCAGTGAGTTGAGGAGAAGATGACTAAGAAGACTTTGTCGAATGGTCAGACCTGAGCTTAGTCCCAAAAGATGCTTGAGAGTTGGCCAGGTGAAGAAACACGGGAAGCGTGTTCTAAGCAGAGGAAACCATATGAGCAAAGTCATGGAGGCACAAATCAGGAAGGTGGTTATGTGGGACTCCACTTTGGTGTTAGCAAACTAGGAAATGCAAGGTGAGGAGGGTTAGGAGATGAAGCCAGAGAGGTAACTAGGTATTATCATGGAGAACACACAGCAAGAGACCTAGCTGATGCCTGAACTGGGACGGTGGCAGCAGAAATAGAGGAGGGGACCACTTCTGTCCAGGGAGACGCTGATCTCGTATTCACAGTACTGTCAGCAGTTTAGCTGCAAAGAGACAATGTCCTCTGAATAGCTCTTCTTATTTTAGTCTAACATTGCACTTAACCAGCTTAGGAAGGAATGAGGCCAAAGTAGTCCATTTTTAAATTTACACTGGAAGTCAGTGCATCCTTTTTGACTAAACCAATATTTGGGAAGGACCAAATGAATATTAGGAGCCACTGGTATCTCTACCCAGAATGTGCACTGTGTACTTCCGGCAGGGGCCGTGCTGTAGACTACAATATGAGTGATTCCCCCTGGAGTTGTGTAGCGCGAATGACCCTGTTTGGAGCCGAATTGACTTTAACATGAAGAGAAACAAATTAAGCACAGGATTTCCAGCACTTTGACTTTCTTCAAAGCTTCCCAATTAACTCCTTAAAAATGCTAACCAGTTGACAGAGACATAGAACCACTTTATACTCTGTCTAGTTAGATCACTTTCCTCAGTATAGTATTATCTAAGATAATCTTCAGGACTTTTTGTTTAGAAGAGCCTATACTTGTGGGGATTGATGTGTTTTCTTTAATTGCTCACAGTTCTAGGAATTAAGTTCAGATAAAAACAAAGCATAGCTTGCCTTTCTCCCCTGCTCACCCTGCCCCTACCAAAAAAAGGCTGAGAATTTCTAGGTGATTTCTTTAAAAATACAAAATGTGGTATCTTAAGACTGTTGAGTCTGCTTTATAAATGTAGCTGTGGGCTATGTAGCTGTAAAGGAAATGTCACATCAGAAATGCCTGGGTTGGCTGTTCCAGGTATACAAGGGTGACTCCCCCGAGGCCAATGCGTAGGTAGGTTCTGTTTTGACCCAGGAGTCTCCTGGCTTGCAATTATGTCCTTGTAGGGATTACAGATCTTTATTGTATCTGAAGAAGAAAACTGCATGAAGGGCGTCTTGTTCAAGGTGGGTGCTTTGCATAAGCGAGAACTTGCTGTGCAAGGTTTTTCTTTCCATGGTCACCGGTCTGGTGGTTCTCCTCTGGGTGAGGAGAGCAGTCCCGTCTCAGAACTGTCATCTGAATGATCACAGCAAAGGCAGGTTGTCTTCTGCATCACATTTTTTTTTTTTTTTGACAGGCCATGCTTTTGGATGCTTTTTCAAAATGAGAAGAAATTCTCCTCTTTTCTTAACGTTTCAGTTTAATTTTTCTCATTGTCCTGTTCACAGTGAAAAACGTTCCCTGGGCCCAGTTTCTCCTTATACTGCTGACAGCATGACAAACACAGAGGCGTGTGACTTGGTGCTCAGACGCCACCCCCACATTGTCTATGGGAAGTCTATTCATCCCGCTTCCACTCCTTGCCGGAGTGACGGTGGGCTAGGTGACATTTTTAAATTAGCTAACTTTGATTTATGAATGGGCTTTATTCTTTCACCTTTAATAAACGCATTAATGCCATTTTCCTGTCGGAGTTCTGGCAAGCCCTTCTATTTATTGATGTGCAGTTTTCCTAGATTGTGTGGGGGTATCGGGGTGTAAGGAAGGAGGATGTATGTGAAAATAATACACTTTCTATGGGCAACAGCAAGTATCCGAGATCATCAAGTTAGGAAGTACATTACAGTGGAGCCATGAAGTAACTGAGACTGTGTGGATGAGGACGTGAGGAAAGAACATTAGGGCTCCCGTTCAGTGTGAGTACAAGCGGGTTTCACAGTAGCCTGCCAGACCCTAAAGCAGAGGTCCCCTAGCCTTTTGGCACCAGGGACTGTTTTCATGGAAGACAGTTTCCACAGACCAGGGAGTGGAGGGAAGGTTTCGGGATGATTCAAGTGCATTACATTTATTGCACACTTTATTCTATTGTTATTACATTATAACATATAACAAAATAATTATACAACTCAGCATAGGTTGGGACCCCTGCCCTAAAGGATCTGGTCTCCTGTACACCTCTGAACTTGTCTCCTCTTCCTCTCTCTCTGTGCTCCCCACTTCGGCCACCCTCGCCTCCTTGTCATTCCTTGGACATGCCGGCTACTGTCTGCCTCGGGGCCTTTGCACTGTCTGTTCCTACTGCTGGAATTCTCTTTGCCTGCACACCTGCCTGGCTAACTGTCTCATCTCCTTCAAACCTGTGCTCGCATGTCACCTCCTCAGCAACACTATCCCTGAATACCCTCCTTTTTCCCTTTCCTATTGAATTTACCTATTATAAAATATTAAATAATTCACTTCTTGGGTTTATAATTGCCTGTCTCCCTTGACAGAATGTAAACCTGATCAGAGCAGTGGTCTCGGCATGTGTTTTTTTCACTGCTATATCCCAGGTGACTAAAATCATGCCTGGCATGTCGTGTGCCCTCAATAACTAATTGCTGAATAAAGAATATATATGAGCCAGGGAGGTCTTTACTGTCAGCACTCTCTGTACAGCCCCTGCCCCCTGCCATTATCCTATACATTTTCTTTTCTTAAACCTTCGTTTTTTCCTTTTTACTTGAAATGACTATTCAACGTCAGTATTTCCCCATAGGCTGCACACTCCCCTAGCGCAGGGCCATGTCTATTTTTTAATTTCCAAGATTTGCATAGTACTATGACACTAATAACGTTAAATTATAATGAAATTTGTTGTCTATTTCCTGCATAAGTGATTTATTTTACAACTTTATTTTAGTCTTCAGTATATCCTATGGCCACAATTTAGGGTATTTGTACTGTCCCTTCCAGGTCATTAGGTTTGTGTTAATGATGCCTCCCTAGAGCAGGAAATGAAAAATAATAACACCTCAATTATACCTTAAAATGCACTGAAGAAAATAATCTTTGGTATGAGCATGGAAAAATTGCTTAACAAGTTAATGAATTTGGATACAAGATTTTTTTTTTCTAGAAAACACTGGAAGAGATTAAATGGAGGCTCCCTCACCATCTAAGTAAAGAGGGTCCTGGTGACACTTTCTCACGTTGTCCTGTTTTGTTTCCTGATTGCTGTTATCAGTATATAACACTTTCTTGTTAGTTTAAGGTGTCTTTTCACTATAATTTTACAGTCCATGAGAAGAGGTATTCGTTTCCTATGGGCTGCCATAACAAATTACCACAAACTTGGGGATTTAAAACAATATAAATGTATTCTCTCCCAGTGCTGGAGGCCAGGAGTCCAAAATCAAGATGTTGGCAGTGCCGTGTCCTCTCTGAAAGCTCTTGGGGAGAATCCTTGCTTGTCTCTTCCCGCTTCTGGAGGCTGGTGACAATCCTTGGCAATCCTTGGTTTATAGGCTTATGACTCCATGTCTGTCTTCAAGTGGCCTCTCCCCGTGTCTGTTTCTGTTTCCTCTTCTCTTCTCTCATAAAGACTTGCCATTGGAGTTAGGGCCCACCCTAATCCAGGAGGATCTCATGTTGAGATCCTTTGCTTGATTACCATTTCCTAAATAAGCTCCTGATGGATGTATCATACGGAGGGCGACTATTCCACCCACTGCGGGGTCTCTGACTGTGCTCATCAGTGCTGTATTTTCAATAGGTAGAATGGCTCCTAGGGGACATGATGAGTGCTTGATAAATATTTGGTGAAAGATATAAGGGGAAAAAGGGCATAAAGTGTAATGGATTCTTAGACTTCCTGGCAAATACCAAATAAAATGGCCGTGCGGCAGTTAGAATCATATAGGATGAGGCAGAGAACATCCTTTTAAGGGTGTCAAAGGACAAAGCCCTTTAGAGAAAAGTGAATTTAGTCTTTAAAATGTGAACCCTTCAACTCACTGCTTTTCTTTCCCTACTGCTTTGGTTCTGAAGGAGAATTGCCAAAAAAAAAAAAAAAAAAAAAAAAATTAAAACATGGCCAGGTGCCATGGTAGATTGTTACTGGGAGAGAGTTAATAATTGCATTTAAGTGTTGTACAAAGAGAAAAAGGGAAAATAAAGACAAAGAAGCCTTGGGTCTGGGTTGCCCTCTCTACAGTAGCCGTGAACCTGTGCTCGGCTTTGCATAAGGCATACTAGGTCATCAGGGACACGGACTGTGGCTTCTGCCCCCAGGTGACTTGCCCTCTACTTATAAGACCAACATATGTAAAATAAGCTCAAGTATTATTCATAATACTTATTCAAGTATTGTTCATTATAAAGTGCTGTGTTGTGTGGCAGAGCCCAAGCCTGGGAGAATTTAGAGAAAAGATTATAACATGATTATAACAAGATTATAGCATGAGCTGTCAGAAAATAGAGGGCTTCAGCTGGTCCTGGAAGGACGGTTAAGATACAGCTACGTGAAGGCTTTCCTGAGGAGGGAAGATGATGAGGGAAGACACAAAGGCACGGGTGTGCACTGCACGGTTGTGGGTCTGCAAAGAAGCAGGTAAATACAGAGGCGATGGGGAGTTGGAGTGAGTGATGGGAGATCAAGTCAGAGACGTGAGATGAACAGACAACAGATTCACTTTTTAAAACTGGCGTTTTTCTAACTGAAGGTGGTCAGAACTCATCTGTTGTCTCAGCTTAGTCCTTCATCTCTTAATATGTGCTCTCTGACAGTGGGTAACAAGAAAAAAACAAGCCTTCACCTGTCCTTACCAGAGGAACCCTAGTATTTTTCTTTTCTTTTCTTTCTTTCTTTCTTTCTTTCTTTTTCTTTCTTTCTTTCTTTCTTTCTTTCTTTCTTTCTTTCTTTCTTTCTTTCTTTTTCTTTCTTTCATTCTTTTCTTTATTTTTACAGTAACAAGGAGAAAACAGAATGAACTGTTTCATACTATATGCTTAAAGAATGTATGGTAAGATTCAGAATTAACTTCCTAGCTAAACTGCCATATAAGAGTTTATATAAATTTTGCTTGCTCATTTGTTTCTATGGATATAGCATAAGTAATAGCCTCAATATCTTTCTTTTAAAAATACTTACAAGTGCTGTATGAACATTGTTATCAAATATAAGTGAGAATAACTGAAAGCCCAAAAAATAAAAATACAGAGGATTCAAAATAAACAGAAAGCCAAAACAACAAAGGATTAGAAGCCAAATTTTTTATGGGGCCGTGTGCCTAGGTTGATAAGGAAGAGGCCGGCCTTTTAACAATGGACACAAGGCTTGAGTCCTTGACAAGACTTTGAGTCTACACAAACCGGAAAGGTGGAATTGAGATTCACCATATCAAGTGTAACTCTTAAAAGCTAGTGAAAAGACAAAGAAAAATCTGTCCATCTCCAAAAAAAAAGACAAATATTTATAAAACCCTTTATAAATAACCATTTTCTAGAGATCTCACAGATTATTGAGAAAATTATTGTAAATTTAAAAATCTTAAATTGTAACAAAATTAAAAAATTCAAATGATCAAATCTTACAGGATAGAGACTATGTTGTATGTGGAAATCTCTTTTGTGTTGTAAACGGTTTTAATAAAGATACAAGAAAATCAATAAGGTAAGAATTCTGTGCAAGAAATAAGAATAAAACAGTAAAAATTAAAGAATGAAGAAGAGATGAAATAATGGAGAGAAAATTTATAAAATAAAAATTTTAAAATAACTCAACACAAATATCAGGACTAGATTAAAAAGCTGGAGCTATAAAAAGTTTAGAAAGCCTTGTAAAAGAAAATTGTATGACAATAAATTTTGAAACATAAATAAAATGGCAATTTCAAATACAATATGTCAAAATTTAGTCAAAAAGAAATTAAAAACTTGTCTAAACCAAAACCATGGAATTGATAGTAAAACAGTTCCATCTGAAGACACCTGGTAAAGGTAGTTTTAAAAACGTATTTTCTCATAATTACAGAAACATAAAACTCCTACTTCGGTTATTTAGAAACCAGAAGAGGATTATATACTGAGTTCATTTTTATGAAACTAGTACAGCACTGACACCAAAATTAAAACCAATGTACTGTATTATATAGAGCTTATTTACAAAAGTGTACATAAATAGCTCCTAATTAAATTACATAAAACAAAATGTAGAATTTTTAAAATAAACATAGTTTGTCATCCAAAAACATGCCAATATAATAGATTATTAAAAAGCAATGTAATCCGGGATTTGAGGGGTGGGGGATAGACCCACATCCGAGAGATGTGGTGAGCACTGTGAAGGGGAGGGGCATGCTTGAAATGTAATTGGGGATGGGAATTAGGGGTCTCAATAGGGGGTAGAAAATCCTCTAAAACTGATTTATCTGAATAGCTGTACAACTTGGTAAATTTACTAATAACCATTTAATTGTACACTTAAAATGGAGTAAAGACATGATATGTAAATTACACTTCAATAAAGAAAAAAGCAATATAATCGATTAAATGGATTAAAAAATGTATTAATATATATACATTGACATCTATTCATGATATAAAACCCTTGTAAACTAGTAAGGAAAGCTTAGTAAACTAGAAGAGAATTGCCTTATCATGATGGAGTCTAGAACATACATCATTATTAAAGTAAAACTTTAGAAATATATTAAAGTTAGGAAGAGGAAACGTTATGCCCAGTATTAGCCTCATTATTGAATACATTAGTGATCTTAGATAATATAAAAAAGCAATAAAAATAAATGAAATATAATAACTGTAAAGTTAGTCATTTATAGATGATATGATTGCCAACATATATAATCTAATGAAGTCTGGAAGCAATAAAAATTAATCAGAAATTTCAGCAATATTGCCAGATATAAGATCAAGATCCAGAAATCAATACCATTTTTATACACTGGCAATAACCAATTTTAAAATGTAATAATAAAAAATACTGTTCTGCAATAGCAGCAAGAATTGTAAATTGTAAGTTGCTTGGTAATAAACTTAATAAAAGACATTTAAAACATTTATAGAGAAAATTACTGAAGGATATTAAAAAGCCTAAACAACCAGAAGTGTATCCCTTCCCTAATCGAAAATTTTATATAATTCTCAATTTTTGTCCTCCAATAGTTGATCTATAAATCAGAGAAATTTAAATTAAAAAAATTTTATTTATTTATTTATTTATTTATTTTTATTGGGGGAAAACTACAAAGCATTTACAGTATAATGTTTACAGTCACAATTTATAGTGAGCTGATTTCCCAAAATATATTACCACTCAAGTTGACTTATCTTGTTACATTTAAAA
>CAUYRT010064265.1:0-11142 GCA_963574885.1 Lepilemur ruficaudatus
GAAATAGCCCATATTTCATGCTACTTTACCCTCTCATTTTAGTATCTCTTCGTATTTCTTGCCTGAATTACTTATAACTGTGGTAGTAGTCACATGGTTATTTTTCTAGTTTCATCATTCCTTCTACATTTATTAGTTGGCATTTCACTTCAAGGAATAACTTTCGATACTCGGGAGGCTGAGGCAGGAGGATCGCTCAAGGTCAGGAGCTCCAGACCAGCCTGAGCAAGAGCAAGACCCCGTCTCTACTAAAAATAGAAAGAAATTAATTGGCCAACTAAAAATATATAGAAAAAATTAGCTGGACATGGTGGCGCATGCCTGCAGTCCCAGCTACTCGGGAGGCTGAGGCAGGAGGATCTCTTGATTCCAGGAGTTTGAGGTTGCTGTGAGCTAGGCTGACGCCACGGCACTCTAGCCCGGGTGACAGAGTGAGACTCTGTCTCAAAAAAAAAAAAAAGAAAGAAATAACATTCTTTTCTCTCCCATTTATTTATTCATTTATTTCTTTATATCAATGCACACTCAAAAGTTTTTCTATTTTGTTCAATGAGTTATAAGCTTTTACCATCATTATTCATTTTAATGCTCAGATTTTCCCAGATTTGGCCAGTGGAAGTCCCAGTATGCTGGCTCCTGTGTCCTTTCAAAGTGTCAGTCATTCTTGAGTACCTCCTTACTTCCTGACATAGCAAGATACTCCAGGGCCCAGCCTTGGAATCAGTCATTTCTCCAAAGGCCCTGATTCCTTTTAGTAGGAAGTGGTATTCAAAAAGCAAGCTGTGGGAACTAGCTCTATTCATTACTATTGGAGTGCCACTCTTCCTAGAAATGTGCATGTGTGCGCGTGTATTTCTGTATCTATTATTATCTATAAATACTAAAATTCATACATTCACCCTATTAGCTTCTCCATCTGTGAACAGGCTGGCTCCCATTTCTTCAATATATTTACTTACCTGTTCAGTTGCTTGTATGTAGCCAGTCTGCTGACCCCAACTGGCCACCATGACCGCATGGCTCAGGCATGGTTCCCAAGCAAACATTTCCTTGGAGTTGTCTACATTCATCGTCTCTATTTCCTCACCGTCCGCCATTCCTCGACCCACTGCAATTTGATTTTCATTTTGCTCAAAGGGACCAGTGATCTCCTTGCTGCCAATCTAAAGGATCTTTCTCAATTCTTGATTTTTTTTTTTTTTTTTTTTTTTGAGACAGTCTCACTCTGTTGTCCAGGGCTGGAGTGCCATGGTGTCAGCCTCGCTCACAGCAACCTCCAACTCCTGGGCTCAAGCAATCCTCCTGCCTCAGCCTCCAGGGCAGCTGGGACTACAGGCATGTGCCACCATGCCCGGCTAATTTTTTCTATATATTCTTAGTTGGCCAATTAATTTCTTTCTATTTTTAGTAGAGACGAGGTCTCGCTCTTACTCAGGCTGGTTTCCAACTCCTGACCTTGAGCGATCTGCCCGCCTCGGCCTCCCAGAGTGCTAGGATTACAGGCATGCACCACCACGCCCAGCTAATTTTTGCTATATATTTCTAGTTGGCCAATTAATTTCTTTCTATTTTCAGTAGAGATGGGGGTCTCCCTCTTGCTCAGCCTAGTCTCGAACTCCTGAGCTCCAACGATCCACCCGCCTCGGCCTCCCAGAGTGCTAGGATTACAGGCGTGAGCCACCGCACCCGGCCGTGCCCTGCTTCGTAAAATACTCTCTCCCTGTGGCATCTGTGACTCCCCCACTCACACTGGTTTTCCCTCCACTTCTCCAGCCATTCCTTCCTAGATGGTTCTATGGGCTTCTCTTCCCTTCCCACCCTGATTGTCATGATTCCCTGGGGTCCATCCTAGCTCTCCTCTCCGTGCGGCCCCTGAGGGAGTTCATCCCCTACCCCGGCTACAAGGAACTCTACTCAGCTGACTCCCACATCTATACCCTTAACCCAGATCCAATTCCTAAGCTCCTATATATATCATGAAACGCCCATTGGATATGATTCCTTGGGTATCTCTCAATCACTCCAGACGAACTGCATCTAACAATGAAATCATTTCCACCCTGCCCCGTCTCCCAAACCTATTCTTCTTTGTGAGTAATTCAACTCAAAGAACAGAACTGCCATCTGTTCAGCAACCCAAACCAGCAACCGAGGAAACATTCTTAACTCCTTCTTTTCTCCCACCCCCATGTCACCAAGCCTGATATGCTAGCTCTTCCTCTCTGTTCCCTGAGCAATTCTGTGGACCGAGCAGTCATCCTTTTGTGCCTGAATTACCACCTCGGTCTTCTAACTGGCTCTCCGTTCTGGCCATTCTTCCAATCTGATCTACACAGTCTTCGTAAAATCCTTCCTAGAATCCCACTGCTTTGGGGACAGTGCTGGTCCCTCCACATGACTCAGCAGGCCCCACAGGAGCTCGCCCGAGCCTCCCTGCACGTCACCATCCCTTGTTCTCCAACTCCAAACCCAACGGAGCCCACGGAAATTTCTTACACTTCCACAAACACGCGATATTCCTTCCAGTCTCTGGGCCTTCGTGTATTCTTTTCCCGCTGTCTCTTTCTACGTTGCTTGGCCAAATTCTACTTATCCCTCAGGCATAGATGTCACCTTCTCCAGTAATCTTCCCAGAGTGGCCCTGCTCTGTGCCTCCACAGCACCCTCCGTACCTCTAGGGTGCGTATCACGCATTATTGCGATGGCTCTTTTTTTTTTTTCTTGAGACAGAGTCTCACTCTCTTGCCCAAGCTAGAGTGAGTGCCATGGCGTCAGCCTAGCTCACAGCAGCCTCAAACTCCTGGGCTCAAGAGATCCTCCTGCCTCAGCCTCCCGAGCAGCTGGGACTACAGGCATGCGCCACCATGCCTGGCTAACTTTTTCTATATATTTTTAGTTGGCCAATTAATTTCTCTGTATTTTTAGTAGAGACGGGGTCTCCCTCTTGCTCAGGCTGGTTTCGAACTCCTGACTTTGGGCAATCCATCCGCCTTGGCCTCCCACAGTGCTAGGAGTACAGGCGGGAGCCACCGCGCCTGGCCACGATGGCTCTTTTAACGATTTAACCTCCCATGCAGATTAGTAGCTCTGTGAAGGTCTCAGAGAGAAATGGAAGCAGTGTCTTACTCAGGGCTCTATCACCAGGGCCCAGCAAAGGAGCTGACCCACAGGCGCCCTAAGTGTTCACTGAATGAATGAGCCACAAAGGTAACAAACTCCGTAGCAGCCACAGCCAAAGAGCCCATCGCACACACGCATCCACACGAGGCGTGGGGCAGTCCGCCTCCCTTCACTCCCGCTGCTGCTCAGCTCAGAAGCTGACATCTTTATGTGCAAGGAAAAATGATGCAACCATGTTAGCCTGAATGAAAAAAAATTATTTCCACAAGTGTTTCTTTCTCTGCAGTAAGTGAGAATGACTCATTAATGTTTACATTTTCATGAAGACGACACAGGTGATTCAACATGTTAGCGAGCACGTGTCCTCTGCTAAGAGAGTTAGCATGAGAGGGAATGCTGTGGCCCTTTAGACAGGTCCGGGACGTTCTCCATGTACATGTGTGTGTGCACACGCACACACTCACGTGCACACATGCACACACATGCACTCACACATACATATGCGCACACATACACATGCACACACTCACACAGACGTGCACACACATACACACGCACATGCATACACACATGCACACACTCACACACATGCACACACGTTCATAGTGTCCCAGAAAGTACGCAGTAGGATTGAACAAAAGAAAAACAGGAAATGAACTCCTGAAGGACATGCCCCCAAACTCAGCATGTCATCGGGCCCACAGGGGAGGTGATGCTGAATGTGAGCGGCGACGCCAGAGTGCAGCCCCAGCCGACGGTGAACACCAAATATCGGTCGGGGGAAACGAAGGAAATCCATGAAGAGGATTAACACTCTTTCTGCTGACTACACACTATAAGGCAAAGCCAAGTTATCTCATTTTTACTGTCCCTATTTTACATATTTTGAGATTGAGTCAGTAGCCTATAGCTAATAAATAAGAAAGACCAGTTCTTTCCAATTCTTAGTGCTGTATCCCAAATTGGGCAGGACTGAAAAATTAGAAAACACCAGTAGACATATCTTATTTAGAAAAATGAGAAGAAACAAGTAAACGTTAAAAATTATTGGTTCTGGGAAGCAGGAATAGGAAGTGTTGGGCAGAAGGATCTTATTTTTCATATGAACCTTCTAGTGATATTTGAGCTTTAAAATGATACGTATGTATTACTGTGATATAAAGTACAATTTAAAAGCATAGCAGGAGAATATTTATTGACAAAATAATATGTAAATTCTGATCCACTAAAAAATATAAATACAGACAGATACCGAGAAGCTTTTGGAATGTTGTTACTAGAGATTATCTCTGAGTGGTGGGGTTATAAGAGTTTTGTTGGTTTCTTCTTTTCCTACAAAGATCTGTACACTATATGAACAAGAAATGTAATTTTTCACAAAATATTTTAAAGTGCCTACTTACCTTTGCTGATTTTTCAATATTTAGGCCTCCATCTAGTTCAAAAAGAATTGTCATGTTGTACCCAGTCTGGTTTCCATGTCCGTGAGGCCACCACGTTCCTACAGTAATATTCTTTTAAGACATAAGATAAGTCATTTTAAGTAATGTCACACATTTCTCATATAGTCAATTTCTCATATAGTCAAGCACAGAAACTCTAGGTTCTAAAACAATATAAATCTCCCTATCTGTCTTATGCCAAATCATACCAATCCATTGATAATATTTTAAAATCGACAAGCAAGGAGTTTAGCAAACATTAATATATCAACAGGGAAAGGAAAGAGCAGAATAACAGGGCGTTCAGAAAAACAACTCTCCCCATCGCTAACACTCAAGCTTGTATTTATTCTACACTCTTAACACTTAGAATCGGACTTTGAAGTTTATTCTTCTTTCAAGCCAAGATCTAGAAATCATTTTGAGTTTTCCTTTATCTGAACAGTTACTGAATGTTATTTTGCTCCACTCTTTTCGGTTCCCAATCATGAGTTGGAGGACTAGGAAAAGGAAGAAGCAAAGGAAAAATCCGTTCCCCATCAACCTATGAAAGATCGTGAGTTTAGAATTCGAATTTTGCCTGTAGAATAAATAAGCACCAATATTCACATAACTGGCAAGTACCAAAAATAAGTGCTGCTATTTAACCATACTGCATAGAATGTATTGTACATTCAGGATACTACAAATACTGTACAAAAAAATTAAAATATAATGATAAAAATAAAACAAAGGAAAAGGTTACCAAATTAATCACATGGTCTCCATTTTCTTAATCTTAAAATTTGGGGAAAATCATTCCTTATCTCATACTCAAACTAAATATACGAGAGGTTAAAAATAGAGGAGAAAATGAAAACTATAAATGGAGAAAGCAGATTTTTTTTCTTTCATACTCCGTCCATTCTTTCTATTTCTTTTGAACAGGTATTGCGTTTCATCTAGTGCTTCTCAGAAAGTATCATCATTCACCTTGTTAATTTTCACAGATAGCTCAACAATCCTTTCTCCGGGTTGGAGTTCAATTTTGTATGTCCGTTGTGTTTGCAATTTAGGGATGGCTACGGTCACTTGGCCACCAACTGGCTTGGAGCTGACAACATCAAAAGAAGATTGTATTTCAAGATGCCACTCCTTGGCTCTGTTATCTAAAGCATAAAGAGAAAAAGGAAAAAATATATATAATACGCTAAGCATTATCACTTCACATCCTCAGGATTCATTGACAGTAAGACCAAAGCAACTTCTAAACCAGCAAGTGCTCCACAGGGCTGCCATAATCCAACTTTCAGTGGAAATTTTCTTTTAATCTTTAGAGTTTAATCCTTCATTCTGGAGAAGAATAACCAAAATTATATATTTTATATAGACTTCCACTCTAAAAACATTATCAGTCATAAAAACTTTACAAATAGGGCCTAAACAGAAAATGACAAATGGAAAGACAACATAAATTTTCCAAGAATAACACACATTTGTTCCTTTTTCTAAAGTAAAGGGAAAATATTGAGGCTTTTAAAGCTATGTAATAAACTATAAATGTATATGTATTAGAATGAATCAAATGTGAAAAAATAGAGATATATTTTCAACATAGATGATCTATCCAAGACGTATTTACTGAGAATCTTCTATGTGCTGTGTGCTTTGCTGAGTTTTGGGGAATTATTATTTTTTTTTTTGAGACAGAGTCTCACTCTGTTGCCCGGGCTAGAGTGAGTGCCGTGGCGTCAGCCTCGCTCACAGCAACCTCAAACTCCTGGGCTCAAGCGATCCTTCTGCCTCAGCCTCCCAAGTAGCTGGAACTACAGGCAAGAGCCACCATGCCTGGCTAATATTTTCTATACATTTTTAGTTGGCCAATTAATTTCTTTCTATTTTTAGTAGAGACGGGGTCTCGCTCTTGCTCAGGCTGGTTTCCAACTCCTGACCTTGAGCGACCCGCCCGCCTCGGCCTCCCAGAGTGCTAGGATTACAGGCGTGAGCCACCGCGCCCAGCCCACACTGGGTTTTTTAGGATCACTGAGAAGTTTGGAAATCACCCTAGATCAATGGGGAGTCATTGAAAATTTCTCATCAAAAAGCATAACATGAGGCCAGGCGCAGTGGCCTCAAAATTAGTGAAATGTCAGAAGTGGAATTCAAAATATAGATGGCAGGCCGGGCGCGGTGGCTCACGCCTGTAATCACAGCACTCTGGGAGGCTGAGGCGGGTGGATCGCTCAGGAGTTCGAAATCAGCCTGAGCAAGAGCGAGACCCCGTCTCTACTAAAAAATAGAAAGACATTAATTAGCCAACTAAAAATATATAGAAAAAATTAGACAGGCATGGTGGCACATGCCTGTAGTCCCAGCTACTCGGGAGGCTGAGGCAGGAGGATTGCTTAAGGTCAGGAGTTTGAGGTTGCTGTGAGCTAGGCTGATGCCACGGCACTCTAGCCAGGGCAACAGAGTGAGACTCTGTCTCAAAAAAAAAAAAAAAAACACCAAAATATGGATGGCAAACAAGATGAATGGAATTGAAGAAAAAGTTGAAAACCAATACAAAGAAATCAAAACAATATTTCATGACATGAATGAAAAATATGAAAAACTCACTAAACAGATAGACAACATAAGAAAGAATATAATAGAACTTAAAGAAATGAAAGAGTCATTTAGGGAATTACAAAATATAGCAGAAAGCTCCAATAACAGATTAGACCAAGCAGAAGAAAGAATCTCAGAGCTTGAAGACAAGGCTTTTGAACTAACCCAGTCAGTCAAAGATGCAGAAAAAGGCATAAAGAATAATGAACAATCACTCAGAGAAATATGGGACTGTGTGAAATGAGCCAATAAATGAATTATAGGTATCCCTAAGGGAAAGGAAGAAAAAGCAAAAAGCATGGAAAACCTATTCAAAGGAATTATTGAGGAAAACTTCCCTGGTATCACGAGAGATTCAGACATTCAGATACAAAATAGTCATTGAACTCTGCGAAGATTCATAGCAAATAGGACATCCCCAAGACACATCACCATCAACCTGGGCAAAGTCAAAATGAAGGAGAAAATTCTGCAAGCTGCAAGATGAAAGCAACAACTAACCTACAAAGAAAAAGACCATTAGGCTAATATAGTAACAACAAAAATAAATAAATGGGACTTAATTAAATTAAAAAGCTTCTGCACAGCAAGGGAAATAATCAACACAGTGAATAGACAACAGAAAGAATGGGAGAAAATATTCACAAACTTTATATCCAACAAAGGACTAACAACTAGAATCTTCAAGCAACTCAAACAAATCAGCAAGAAGAAACAAACAACCTCATCAAAAATGTGCAAAAGACATGAACAGAAGTTTTTTAAAAAATAGAGAAATGGCCTACAAACATAAGAAAAATGCTCAACATCAACAATCATCAGAGAAATGCAAATTAAAACTATAATTAGATACCACCTTACCCGTGTCAGAATGGCCATTACTAAAAAGTCAAAAAACAATAGATGCTGGCGTGGATGCAGAGAGAACGGAACACTTATACACTGTTGGTGGGACTGCAAATTAGTACAACCTCTGTGGAAAACAGTATGGAGATTCCTCAAAGACATAAATGTAGACCTACCATTTGATCCAGCAATCCCACTGCTGGGCATCTACCCAAGGGAAAAGAAGTCATTTTATCAAAAAGACACCTGCATTTGGGCCGGGCGCTGTGGCTCACGCCTGTAATCCTAGCACTCTGAGAGGCCAAGGCGGGTGGATCGCTCAAGGTCAGGAGTTCAAAACCAGCCTGAGCAAGAGTGAGACCTCGTCTCTACTATAAATAGAAAGAAATTAATTGGCCAACTAAAAATATATAGAAAAAAAAATTAGCCGGACATGGTGGCTCATGCCTGTAGTCCCAGCCACTTGGGAGGCTGAGGCAGAAGGATTGCTTGAGCCCAGGAGTTTGAGGTTGCTGTGAGCTAGGCTGACGCCACGGCACTCACTCTAGCCTGGGCAGCACAGTGAGACTCTGTCTCAAAAAAAAACAAAAAAAAAAAAAAAAAAAAACAAAGTGGGAGGATCGCTTGAAGCCAGGAGTTCAAGATCAGTCTGAGCATGAGTGAGATCCAGTCTCTATTAAAAATAGAAAAAATTAGCCAGGTGTGGTGGTGCACACCTGTAGTCCCAGTTATTCGGAAGGCTGAGGCAGGAGGACTACTTGAGCCCAGGAGTTTGAGGTTGCAGTGAGCTATGAAGACGCCACTGCACTCTAGCCCTGGGGAGAGAGCAAGACTCTGTCTGAAAAAACAAAAACAACAACAACAACAAAAATCTTGTTTATATCTTAATACAGGTTTCTTTCATATTGTGTTTCAGGGACTATGCTGAGTGTTTTATGCATAGAGGCTCAGTTAATCTTCACAACAGCTTTGAAGCAAGTACTATCATCACCTGCATTTTACAGATAAGGAAAACTGACTCTTCCACTTGTTCAAGGCCACACAACTTGCAAGCGACCACACATTTGAACCAAGGTGAGCCCTGACAGCCCAATCTCTCAACCATTGTAAAGCTTTATATAGGGTGTCACAGGGAACCATGTCCAAGTCAAGATCTGCAGCATGATTACACAACAAACAAGGTCACAACAGAATGTCTGAAATTTTATTTTAAAAATTCATCAACTCAAACTGAACTTTGTAATAACAATTGACCATAGCTCCAAGATTGCAGGAAATTACATTCTATAATCTTATGATGGGATTCACTCGGTTTTGTTGGAGAAGCTGAGGAAACTGCTCAAAACCCAGGTAAATGATATTTACTCTGGCTTTTCATATAGGTTTTAATCAAGATCAGTGTTCAACACAACTCTATCAGGTTTTTTTTCCTGCCACATTGGCAGAAGGCATGGTTCTATGGATGACACAAATGTTTCTGTGAACTTCAGTATAATTTTTATCCCTCTATTTACTTATTATATATAGTTAATTTCAAGGTCATTTCTTGAAAAGACTATAGAGAAATTTTTGTAAAAATTACATCTTTTGTAGTATGAATTAAGAAAGTGTAGATTAATCTAAAATTTAAATTAAACACTCAAAGGTAAGGGACATAACCTTCAAACATCCTTAATAACCAAAAGCTACATAGTGCATTGCTTTGTATATCTTACCACATGTCTTTAACCTTAATAATATCTCACCACTCTGGCTCTATTACTTTTAATATTTTGATATTATGTTCTTGTTCAATCTCATGTTATAATTTTTCAAATTATCATCCACTTGTATTTATCTTATACTCCCTCTGTCTATATTAGTTGAATTTGTAGAAAATGGTCACGCAAATTTAACTTCAATTTTTTTCTTTAAATTTTACTTCATTAAATAGTAAACATATTAACGTGGTTCAAAATTCAAAAGACGCAATACAACAAAAACACATTTACTTATTTATTTTTGAAACAGTCTTACTCTGTTGCCAGGGCTAAAGTACAGTGGTGTCATCACAACTCACTGCAGCCTCAAACTCCCGGGCTTAAGCGATCCTCCTGCCTCAGCCTCCCGTGTAGCTAGGACTGTAGGTATAGCTGTGCCTGGCAATTGGATTCTTTTATCCACTTTATTTTGTAACTAAAAAAGTTATAGATTCACAAACATTTACTATGTCCAGCTAATAACTGTAAGATGATTTTCTGGGATTTTACAGATAAATAATCACATCGCCTAAAAAATAATAATTTCTAGTATTGCTTCACATCTTATTTCATTCCATTATATCTGATAATTGTTGGTTTTAGATTTTAACATGTTAAGAAAGTATCCTTCTATTCTTTATTAAGACTTTTAAAAATCAGGAATGAACACTGAATTTTATCAAATGATCTTTTACTTTTTTTGTTTGTTTTTGTGAGACAGGGTCCCACCCTGTCACCCTGGCTAGAGTACAGTGGCATCATTGTAGCTCACTGCAACTTCAAACTCCTGGGCTCAAGTGATCCTCTTGCCTCAGTCTTTGGAGTAGCTGGGACTACAGGTATGCACCACCACGCCCAGCTAATTTTTCTATTTTTAATATAGACGGGGCCTCGATGTTGTTCAGGCTGGCCTCGAACTCCTGAACTCAAGCAGTCCTCCTACCTTGGCCTCCCAGAGTGCTAGGATTACAGGCATGAGCCACAGCACCTGAACTTAAATTACTTTACTTTTTAAATATATACCATGGGCCGGGCGCGGTGGCTTATGCCTGTAATCCTAGCACTCAGAGAGGCCGAGTCGGGCAGATCGCTCAAGATAAGGAGTTCGAAACCAGCCTGAGCAAGAGCGAGACCCCGTCTCTACTAAAAATAGAAAGAAATTAATTGGACAACTAAAAATATATAGGAAAAATTAGCCGGGCATGGTGGCACATGCCTGTAGTCCCAGCTACTCGGGAGGCTGAGGCAGGAGGATCGCTTGAGCCCAGGAGTTTGAGGTTGCTGTGAGCTAGGCTGATGCCACAGCACTCACTCTAGCCTGGGCAACAGAGTAAGACTCTGTCTCAAAAATAAATAAATAAATAAATAAATATATACCATGATCATTTGGCTCAAAATTGGTAAGG